>QANT01005660.1:0-95309 GCA_003254885.1 Purshia tridentata | reverse complement strand
ACTGTCACTACCAATGGAGAGAACATTTCAAGAGTTTCAACCAATAACAATAAGGGAAATTTTAGTCATACTCAACAATTTTCTTTTGATACCTAACATATATTTTAAACTTGAATGGACTATTTTATCCTCTAGTAAAATTACCAACAAGGACAAATTATAACTTTTAAAAAATCAAATTTTCTTTCTATACCCAATACCTAATACCCAACTCTTTTTTACTGGCCCTAACCTAACCATACTTACTCATCCTCATTCTCACTCATATCCCTCACACACTCACATTATCAAATATCAAACTAAATCCTAACATTAATACAAAGGTTTTTAGGCAATTGAATGGTGAAATTGTACCCTATGAGCCTCCAAATGATGTATGCGTACATTTTTTGTAATTTTTCTGCATTTTTTTCATGTTTTAGACGTTTTAAGAATTTCTGGTTCGCGACGTGTTCGGCAGACCAGAACCAAACACTACTACAAGTTTCGATTGTAGCTGGCCGAACAAATGAGAAATGTTCGGTTGGAGCCTGTCGAACAAATAAGAAATGTTCGGTTGGAGCTAGCCAAACAAATGAGAAATGTCCGGTTGATGCCAATCGAATATTTGTGACGAACTTGGCTGACCATAACTGAATACAGCCTCTGATAGCATGAATGAATCCAACCAAAAATCCACCAAAAACTCAAACTAGTGGATAAAATTCATATAAAAACAACAAACCCATCATAAAATATGTTTAATTTGCCCAAAACAACAAATAAAAAGTTTAAGGATTAAGATTGGGTGTTCTATTTGGTGGTGGTGAAGGGAATATGATAGCTATTAGGTATGGTGTTGGCCTATTGGGTATGAGTGCAGTGTAAATGGTTGGGTTGAAAGAGAAATTTATTATTGTTAAGTATGTGTGTAAAATTGTGGGTAATGAGAGAAAATTAAAATAATGGGTTGAATATTTATGAATAAGGGTAATGTGGTAACTTGGGTTAGATAAAATAAGAAAAACTTATTTGAAAAAGGTGAGTGTTGGGTAAATTAAGAAATTGAGTAACAAAAGAAGATTGTTGAGTATAAATAGAAATTCCCAATGTCATATACTCAAATATAAGATTGATTGAAAATAAGTAATATATGATATTAGTTAATGCCTGCTTACTTTTTGGATTATAGATAAATATGTGTATTATATGCCGTACGTTCCGTTTCTCGTATTTTTTTAAAAGAGGAAAAATATACTTATTTTTTAATCTAAATATAAAATACAGTTATTATTCAATTATACACATATCATTCTCATATATTATTTTGTATTTTTCACATATTATTAGTCAATTTTCCACCGTATTTTGTGAGCAAATATTTCGAATAATACATCTATATATACCATATTACTTTTTATTTTTTGGCCAAGAATATCCCATATATTACTAACTATGAGATAAACTCACCTTTAACACTATTCACATTATAAACAAACAAGCTTGTAATATATTTTTTTTGGACTTGCGTGTATTTAACCTTTTTTTATCTATATTTATAATAACATAAATTTTTAGTACACCTATCGATATTTATTTTATTATAAAAAATTATATTTAAATTAATAAAATATTTTAATATTATATAATAGTTAATGTATATTTTTTATATTTTTATAAACATCAATAATTTTTAAATTATATCTTACTTTAATTATTAAGTTCAACTTTAAACCACTTTTAATAATTAACGATTAAAAGAAAGTTATAAAAAAATACATTAATTAAAATGTAATTATGAAATTTTTTATTGATTTATTTGTAATTAACTCATATTATTATTATTATTATTAATTTATATATAGTTTTTTCAGTTTACATTATAAAAAGGTTCAAGCAACTTCTTCCTCCAATTTCCTCTTGAAAATGAATCGTATCTAGTCTAGTATAAAGCGAGAGAGGAAGAGAGAGCGAAGAAGCAGAAGAAGAAGAAAAACACCATCCTCTTCCTTGCTCGTCACTACTTCTGCACCAGGTAAACCCTAATTCCTTCGATGAAGAAGCATTGTATTACATCGAATTTCAATGCGGGCAAGTGTGTGCTTGTTTTTTTGTTTTTTTTTGTCCTCGAATTATTTCATTGGATATTACTTGATGGAGAGGTGTGCGAATTTAATTACTGGGATGTGCTAACAAGTTGTTCAAACTTCGCCTGGCTGCTGAGAAAGCCGGCGTAAACATGCCCATGCTATTTTTTTCTCGCAGTTGCTTAAAATTTTGATTTCTTTGATTTATTTCATTTTTTGGAAAACAGAGCATTTATGTGATGATAATGGTGTGAATGGGAGAATAGCAACTGAAATTTTACAATAATTACTGATCTTTTTATGGCCTGAATGTTTGGGTGCAGTTTCATTCATGAGGGAGAAAGACAGAGCAGTATATGTATATCCCATAGCTCAAAACCAAGCTCGTACAATACTTTCCAACATTGAATAAGCATTTTTGTGTATTAGATTAAGGTCTTAATAATTAAACCAACCCCTCTTGGTCGGTGTATGCATCTGCTGGGTATGTGCCTCTCTGTCCATTCAGTTGCGCATTCCTGCAAGAAATTTTTAATGCCTATAATTGAGCCAGTTCTTTCTGTAGGACCATGCCTCGTAAAGGAAACTACGGAATTGATTATGATGATGGCTATGATGCCAATGAAGATTATGATTATGACTATGATTACAATCCCGGCATAGAAAATAATGGTCAGTGACTTTTTTTAACTTGAATTTATTTCTTTGTTTCTCTCTGGCTTTTAGTGGACTGTTTTTGAGGCAATTGTCAATGGAAGACAACGGCTTTATTTGGTAATCTATTCAAATTTTGTAGTGCATTGACTAGAAGAGTGTGTAAGCAGACCAATTTCCCTCTGCATAGTATTTTACATGATTTGAAATAATTTTTCCCTTTTGCTTATTTCCTTTTTTATGCAATGTAAATATTGACTTGACTGATCTATTTTGTTGAAGATGCTTGTGCAATCCAGAAGATGTTGGTCCATTCATTTTATTGAAAATCTCATATGATGTCATACTACATTCCACTCTGAAAAATGTCAAGTCTCTTTCAAAAAAGAAAAGTATTCATCTTTTTGCTAATAAAAAGCCTTCATGTATGAATCTGTAGCTGATCTAATTTATCTTAACTGTTGTACCAACTGCTCAATATGTATTTACTCTTATAGGCAAAGCACTTGAGTCAAAGCAGGAAACTGTAAGGACTGAGGTTTGGCGTTGTTCAATTTGCGCATATGATAATGAAGAGAGTATGTCTGCATGTGACATTTGTGGGGTTCTTCGCAATCCTTTGAGTAAAACTGGAACCAACAGTGATAATAAAACAGGTAATAAGTCTATCCTAGGCTCCTAGCAATCTAATTTATATGATCTACCATTCAGGGAAGTGAGCTGTTGTATGACTTGATTTTTTATTTTTTTTATTTTTTTTATTTTTTTGAGTTCTGTGTGACAAGGACACTCCTCCTTAGCCCTACTGTCCTTTTTGCTATTTAAGAAGAATTGGTTTGTTTTCTTGGTAAGGGCAAGGATTTCATATTTACATCCATTTTCTTTTGAGTTCACCCTTCGGGTGGATCTCATCTGTTTCAGGCACCAGTTTCTAGGTTAGTGTCATTGTTACTCAGGTTTGATTTCAAGTTCATTGCCTCCTATAAAAGAAAGAATCAAGTTAATTGCCCTTTTTTAGAGTAGATCTCTTTCATGCAGTTGAAGGCAGATGCAAAGATTCTGGAGCATCCATAATGGCCAAGTCTCTTTTTGCATCGTTGCCGCACCAGATACCCAATAAGGCTGTATTATTTCATCAGCAGAAAGATGATTTTGTGATAGAAGAGGGCAATAACTTCCACAAGCTTGGGGGCATCCAACAGCCTATTCATGAATTCGTTAACGCTTTTAATACTCATAATAATCACCATATTAACATAGGTCTGCACTCTTTCCAGAAGTTGATGTGGTTGTGTAGAATTGGAAGACCACCACTTTCACACTTGAGAGATACTTTGTAATCCAAGAAATCTTTTGCTTCTAAAAAAATGTCATTAAATATAGATTGTGACATATTTTTGGAGTTCTAACTTCACTTGTGATGATGGTACAGCTCCTTTCAAGTTTGATGTTCCATCCCCAGATGATTTGGTTTCCAAAGGATTGTGGTCCTCCAAAACGGGTTCAAAAGGTATCCTTTTCTTATTGTTATTAGAGCTCCATTGTGGATGTGAATTTGGTTTGTCATAACTTCCAGTCCAAAGAAAATGTTCACTTATCTTTATAGAAAGCTATGGAAAGAGTTAGAGAATGCTATTTTGAAATTTTAACTTTTCATTCTCTAATATAATATAATGGAAGTAATCTAGATTTGTGATTTAAAAAGTCTAAAAGTTCTTGCCAAAACTGGAAAAAACTAAATTGGCATGGTTTTAATTTGTCTGGGTCTTCAACAATGGGTTTGTTTCAGGGCTGCAATTGAGAAACTGCCATTTTGTTGGGTGGTTCTGGCTTGGGAAGAAACCTGCTACCCTAAATGATTGCAAATAATGCTTGCCTATTGCACCAAGAGATTCTTCTAATTGTCTAATTTTTTCAGAAAACTATGAACTATACTAGTCATTCTTTCAAAAATGTTTTGTGTAGTATTATAAGAGATTTAATTTTTGATCTAATTATCTACTATGTAATACTTGCAGCCAGTGTTAATGACTTAAAATCTTCAAGAGCTTCATTGAAGGTTGCTAAGAAGAGTGGTCTGGTACAATCAAGTGCTGAAGGGTCAGATAGCTCATCTATAGTGGAACTAAGAGGCCAAAAAGATAGATTAGGTGAGGGAAATCATTTGGGAAATTGGGAAGTTAGCCATCACCATGCAAGTAGTGGCACAGTTACTATTCAATCAAATGGTAAAAGGTTAGACAGCTCTGCATCGCAGCCAACAAGCAGACATGACAGTGTGGATGAGAGCCTTGATTCTTCAGTGATTAGGGGCAAGCCACAGAGTCTTACCAATAACTTGAAAAACATGGCTTTGGATGCTAGATCTGGACATTCTATTAATGTTAGTGCTAGAGGGTCTCATTCACAAGCGGACTATAAACCTGAAAAATGGATGCTTCCTGACCAAGCTGTAGATACATTGGCTCAACTGAATCTTGCAATAGTAAGGCCACTTAATTATGTCTTATAATCCTTGGAATGAAGCTATTAGCTCATCATGTTAATTTATATTTACTCAATCATATTAGTGATGCCAATTACTACTACTGCTATTATTATTGGATAGGAAATGAAGCCAATTATTATATCCCTTGTTATTGCAGGTTGGTCATGTTGATTCTGGAAAATCAACACTCTCAGGTAGACTGCTTCACCTTTTGGGACGGATATCTCGAAAAGAAATGCACAAATATGAGAAAGAGGCCAAGTTACAGGTACCCTCATTGAAGTTTTGTATGTGAGTGCTTTTAAAGCTTGAATTTTTTGGATTCAACTTGTGTTCATAATCTATTCAGGGCAAGGGGTCCTTTGCATATGCTTGGGCATTGGATGAGAGTGCAGAGGAAAGGGAAAGAGGAATAACTATGACAGTGGCTGTTGCATATTTTGATTCCAAAAAATATCATGTTGTTGTGCTCGACTCCCCTGGGCATAAAGATTTTGTTCCAAACATGATATCTGGGGCAACACAAGCTGACGCTGCGATACTACTCATAGATGCTTCAATTGGTTCATTTGAAGCTGGTATGGATGGTAGCAAGGGACAGACAAGGGAGCATGCACAACTTATCAGAAGTTTTGGTGTTGATCAAATTATAGTTGCTGTTAACAAGATGGATGTTGTTGAGTACTCCAAGGATAGATTTGATTTGATCAAACAGACACTTAGAACGTTTCTCCGTTCCTGTGGTTTCAAAGATTCTTTGGTGTCTTGGATTCCATTGAGTGCCATGGAAAATCAGAATTTGGTTGCAGCTCCTTCTGATGCCCGTTTTTTGTCTTGGTGAGTTCTCTCTCTCTCTCTCTCTCTCTCTCTCTCTCTCTCTCCCTGTCCAAGGAGAAGAGAACATTTACAGTAATGACAGGAAAGTGTGGCATTATCTTCTCTATAATAAAAGAAGTTTGTACTGGTTCACAGCAGAATATTGGAAGCCATTATAATGAAAGTAATGGGATAGTAACGTATTTTATGTAAGTTACATGTTTCTTAGGGCCCATATAATGCAATTCTATGTTCATTACTTCATGGTTTGATAATAGCTCACCTTAAGAAGTAGAAATTGTAGCATTCTTAATGCAACTTTTCTGAAAATTTCTCCTTATGTGCATTTGACATTGCAAAAGAACATAGATTGAGGTAATTCAAATGCAGGTACTGTGGACCTTACCTGTTGGATGCAATTGATTCACTTCAACCTCCCTCAAGAGATTTTTCAAAGCCACTGCTCATGCCTATATGTGATGTCATTAAGTCTACTTCACAAGGGCAGGTGTCTGCTTGTGGTAAATTGGAAACAGGAGCTCTTCGGAGTGGATTTAAGGTATGTTGGGGTAGTAATAAAAGTTATGTGAGTAATCTAACTAAAAATTGGTGATTTTCCAAATAGATAGTTCATTAATCAGTTAAAATCATAGATTTTGTCTAGTCTAGGATATCCACAGTTATATATATATGGGAAAATGTTCTGTTAAATGGACAATTTGAAGCATTGATTAGATGAAAAATAGTTTGAACGTGTGGTCTGTATTAACAGTCTAGCAAAAGTATGCATATATATGCTCAATTGGATTTTGTTGGAACTATTTATACTTATATAGCACGGTTTATTGCTCTTTGGTTTTGGTTGTATGAGCTATTGAATGGCAATGTGTTTCTTTACTTTTGCCTGGATAAATGTGATCCATGTGATTTGATGACAGGTTTATTCATATTCGGATCCAAGTAATCCATCTAATTGATATAGACCTCTTGTCTAACTAATTCAAGTATATACAAGTCAACTGTTCCTTTGCTTCACCAGTCTTGTAATTGTTTTTGTACTATAGCCATAATGAGTGAAATTTTGTAGGTTCTGGTGATGCCTTCTGGAGAATTAGGGACTGTACGCTCTTTAGAACGTGACTCTCAGGCTTGTGCAATTGCAAGAGCTGGAGACAATGTGGCTGTTAGTCTGCAAGGCATTGATGGAGGTCATGTAATGGCAGGGGGTGTTCTTTGTCACCCTGGTTTTCCAGTGTCAGTTGCGAAACATTTGGAATTGAAGGTGCTTGTTTTGGATATTACAACCCCGATTTTAATTGGCTCTCAGGTGTGTATTTTGTTTGCACGACAAATTCTGTTTGCTCCGTTGCTGTTTTATGGAAAACAGCATAATCTTTGACTGAAATGAGCAGGTGGAACTTCACATACACCATGCAAGGGAGCCTGCAAGAGTTGTAAAAATATTGTCACTACTTGATCCAAAGACCGGCAAAGTGGCAAGAAAGTCTCCTCGCTGTCTCACTGCAAAGCAGAGCGCTGTCATAGAGGTGAATGAAAGCAAAAAGCATTGCTTCTGTTTCAATCGCTGGTTAATTGTACTGTACTTCGATAGCAATAGTAATTTATTCCAATCCTTGTCACTGCACTTATTTCAGGTAATGTTGAATGAGCCGGTTTGTGTGGAAGAGTTCTCTAACTCCAGAGCTCTTGGGAGGGTGTTTCTAAGGGCATCAGGAAGCACTGTGGCCGTTGGTATTGTAACCCGGATTAAGGAGGGGCAGGAGTAGCTCATGCATGGTTACGGTTGTGCTGGGAGAAGTTTGGTCATACCCTCATATACTGACCCGCGATGGGGTTCCAAAGTTTTGGGCCAATTTTTGCAAGTGGTGGTCTATTTTGGGGTTTGATTGTTGTATGTGCATTAAGCTGTCTTGCTTCATATGCAGATGTACTCCACACCAAGTGGGTTCATACGTTGTAAAATACCAGAGGCAATTTGTATAATTTATTTGGTTCTTTGATTCATCGTGGCTATGTGGTCTAAATAATCATCTGAAATCATAATTCATATTTGAAAATTTTTCTCAATGATGGCATTGTGCTACCAAATATATTCTGAGTAAAAAAAGTGCAAAATTTTTTAACTGCTAACAAACAAAAAACTTTAGATGGTTATATCAGCTCTGCCTTGTGCTATTGCTTGCGAAGTTTTGTTTGTTGGATTAAGTTTAGGTCTGTGTTGTTGGTGAACTGATGAGATTCAAAGCTCTTTTAGGTTTGAACGCAAAAAATTGTTGGCTTTGGAATTTGGAGGTTTCAACTCTCAACTGAATTCAATGTCAAAGAAAAAGTAAAGTCCATGTTAGGTAGGTTCTGGACTTGTGCTTTCCATGGTAAAAGGCTAAAAGTAAAAGTTGTCTGCAAAAAATGAATAAATTAAGTCGCACCAAGTTAATGCTAAAGTTCAACTTGTTCCTATCACTGAAGAAAAAAAAAACCCAACTTGTTCAAAACTGAGAAATACAATCAATCAATTTTGTGAAGACCTTTGCCCATTGGTGAGTGATGAGTGATACCCACTTGGGATGTGTAACTTACCCAGCTAAAAAATGTTTGCAAGAGAAAAATGTGTTTTTTTTTTTTTTGTTATTTTTTTGCCCATTGGTGAGTGATGAGTGATACCCACTTAGGATGTGTAACTTACCCAGCTAAAAAATGTTTGCAAGAGATAAATGTGTTTTTTTTTTGTTATTTCTCAAGTGTTTCACATGATATGAAATTTATAGTATTATGGGACCATGTGAAATTCATTTTATGCAAAATAATTGAGAGAAAAAAATTTAAAAAACTAAAGATTTGGTTGCTTGTTTCTTTCTTATTCTAATTAATATTCTAATTAAAATATTAGGTATTAGAATCAGCCACTTGTAATTTTAAAAGTTGCAAAAGCAGTATCATTTTTTTTTAATAAAAAATGTGCGTAAGATCACGAGAAATGAGAACCGATTAGGACTTGTACGTACAAAACTACATATTTAAACACTAATAAAACTTGCAAAATCCCAACTCCATGCCATGCTTCTTAATTATCATAATAACAAGCAAACCTTGAATTAATGCTTCAATATTCTTCTTTTTTTCAATCTTTTTGTGCTATAACACGAAAATGACATATCGTTGCCCCTAAAAAAACACAGTGGTTGACTTTGGGTTTTGAGAGCTCGAAATTGCAAGAAGAATGAGCGTTGACTTTTGAGACATGCAAGTGGGCAACCAGGTTACTGAGTGCAACTCCACCCTCACAGGCCCACAGCTACTCGAAGCATCCCCTCTTTTCTTTCTTTCTTTTTTTAAATAAAAATTATAGAATCAAATAATAGTGGAATCGTAATAGTGTTAAGTTGTTAACAATCTAATTAAAAATTTGAATTCATGATATAATAATATCATATATCTGATTTTTAATAAGAGAAATTTTTTCATTGTGTATATGTGATGAGTGTGACACGTGTAGACACGTGTCAAATCCAAATTCCCCTTATCAAATTTAACTAATTGAAGGCAAAAATAAATCCCGGCGGTCAGGGTACATGCCCATACAAAGAATTTCTGCATAAGAAGTGGTCGATGGTCCACTCCCTTAAAAAGTCTGAATGCATGCTGCTGCTGCTGTCACTCTCACATGAACTTGGTCAAAGCAGAAGGCTATATTGGTCTTTGTCTTCTGTCAGGGGAAGGCTAAATTAGTCATTTGGTTAAATTGTGATGTCTAAATAATATAATACTACCTTTTATAAAACAAAAAAAGAAAGAGAGAGAGACCCTACCTACTCCTCCTCAGAAAAAACTGACCTCCCCAATACACACACATGAACAAACAGAGACCATGAACGCTCTCTTCTTTACTCTCATGAATTAAACAAACAAAAAGGAAAAAATAAAATTCCCTTTGCCTTTCTCTCTCTCTCTCTCTCTCTCTCTCTCTCTTTGGTCTTATCTCCACCTGGGTTTCCTTTTCCCATTTTTCAATCCAAGATTCTCATATATTATGGTGAGCCCAGGTTCGATTTTTTCTGTGTCTCAATTTCTGTGTTTTGTTTTTCCATTTGACTTCTAAGAGAGAATTGAGTTATGAATCGTAGTTGATTTTTATTGGTCTTTGTTGACTTTACTGAATACCCATTAGCGTGAATGCTTCATTTTTAACTTTTCATCAATGATTTTGCTGCCTTAGTTGCTTTTCTTGATCATTTTTCCATTTCACTGAGTACCCATGTCTTTGGTTTGATGAATTTTGTTGTTACTTTTGATTCCGAATGCTTGTTTGCGCAGAATAGCGGTTAATTTTCTTGTTTATGCAGGGTCTTTAATCAATTTATTTAATTTTCATAATTTGGATTGATTAATTTATTGTTAATATCCATTTGAGCTCCTTTTAATGGTTATTTTTGAATGGTTAGAGTTTTTATTGGGTTTGTTATTTCTAATGTATAAAGCGTTGGGTTATTGAATTTGATTAAAGTCAATTTTAGTTCTAAATTTGGCTGAAGAAATTACTTATTGGAAATGATTTTGCTGTGATGTCTATTTTAGCCTGTTGACTTTTCTTTTTGGTTGTTCTAACTAACACTCCACCGGAAGAGTTGGAGATAAACATACAACGTAATATATGCCGTATGTTGTTTGGTCAGTCAGCTCAGCTAAATCCAGACATTTGTTAGTGTTATTTGGCTTACTACAATCCATATTGTATTAGAAGATTACTGAAGTTCAAAAGTTTTGTTTTTAATTCTAGGTTATTAAGTTTTCTTTCAAAGAGCATAGAGTATGGTCAACAACTTTACAGTTCTTCATATTCTTAGCTTGCCTTACACTATTCATCCATACAGTACTTACCGTGATCATTTAATATGTACAGCTTGTGTAGATGCTATCATATTGGATTAGTGGCTCTTAAACTGGAAGATCGGTTAGTTTATGCGACAGAATTTACATTTTTTTAAGTGGTGTTTCTGATCCAAGTGTGAGGTGCATGACATGTGCGTGTGCCAATTCTAAGTAATAGCTGCTCATGGCCTTTGAAGCTTCTAATGTTGAAAGGGGGCTTCATCCCAGTTTATTCAATATGGATGATATCGAGTTGAATACAAATTGGGAAGATGTCTTTTGTCCCATATGTTTGGATTTCCCTCACAATGGTGTGCTCCTTCAGTGTTCATCATATGAGAAAGGATGCCGTGCTTTTGTCTGTGACACAAACCACTTGCACTCAAATTGTTTGGACCGTTTCAAAAGTGCATACGGTATGTCATCTCCTTCAAAATCTGAGGTGATTCCTACAGAAAATACTGAACCAATGGCATCAGAAGACAACTGCAGGCCAACTTGTCCCTTGTGTAGGGGGGAAGTTACTGGGTGGGTTGTTGTTGACAAAGCTCGTGTACATCTGGATGAGAAGAAGCGTTGTTGCGACGAGCATCAATGTACATTTATGGGTACATACTTGGAATTACAGAAACATGCTCAACTGGAGCATCCTCATTCTCGTCCATCAAAAATTGATCCTGCTCGGCAGCTTGATTGGGAGAATTTCCAACAGTCCTCTGAGATCATAGATGTTTTGAGCACTATTCATTCAGAAGTCCCTCGTGGGGTGGTTTTAGGAGACTATGTGATTGAATATGGTGACGATGAGACTGGAGATGAGTTTGAGGACTTCCATGGGGACGAACGTAACTGGTGGACCTCTTGTATTTTGTATCAGGTATTTGATAACTTGAGGAATTCTAGAAACAGAAGAAGGTCAAGAGTTGGTGACACAAGAAGAGGAAGTCGTCGAGCAAGTTATGATACTTCAAATTCTGATGAAGGTTCTGTGACATCTGTTGAATTTGCAGAGTATAGGGCAGATGAGACCGACGATGATTTTATGAGTACAAGTGGCTCCTCCAGGGGTGGATCCAGTCATCGCAGGTCTGTAATGCTTGTTTTTCATTTGTTTATGGGGATATGGATGCTTTAAAATATTGGTTGTTCTCTGATGTTTGCAACATTGAACCTGATGACTTTACTCTATAGATTATCATGTATTTCCCTATATCCCCAAGCAATCATGGGTCTTGCATGGGTAGTTGATAGGGTCATTTTGGACAATTACATTGGCTGCAAGAGACCTAATGCACCATCTTACTGGAAAAACCTTCTTTCAAGTTAGGTTTGGGAGCTTAGTACTTGCACATGCGCATGCTTCTGAGCTTTATTGCTCTTGTTTTAGTTTGTGAGAGTGAGATCATAGAATTCATTGATTTCTTGTCTTTAACTAAGATTTATACATATTGCTCTTGTATTTGCAGTTCGCGTAGACGTCGTTCTCGCTTCTATGACAATTAGGTATGATGTATTCATGGATTACCTTACGTGTTTTAATTTCTTTGTAGCTTTATCTCGTTAGATCTGTATTGTGTCTTTTGACACTGCTTAATGTATAGAATAGAAGCGAGGGAAACAAAGGGAAGAGATACATTGGAAGTCAGGAAGTGGAAAGGAAAGCACTGGATGCTTGCTGTGGATTCTTCAGTGTTTAAACATGTAAAAGCTACATCTGGATTGTAACTTGCTAAAATCTGTAATGAGATGTACTGGTTGGAAATTACATGACATATCCTTTGGCTGTATGGATCCCTTTTGCTACTACAGTTTAAAAAGTAGTTATAAACTAAGAGATTGCTTACCAAAATCTCCAATCAATATAATCCAGAAATTAACCATTACTGGCCATGACCGACAATTTTTATTTTATTTTGGTACTTGTTTTTTCAGATTTAATAGTCATCATTTATTTGTTTATTTTGGTTTGAAGGGGCATAAATGCATAATAGCATGGCATCTTCCCTTTATATCTTACGATTCCTTTTGCGTCTATAAGAAAGGCATCTCTCGTTAAAAAGCATATTCAATGAAAACCATAAAAGATGCTTTCTTGTGTGCGATTCCTTCACGTAAATTTGTTGATGTCACTGTTATGATACGAAACCTTTCTGAAAGCCGGCCAAACTCGGCTGCTGTAAAAATTTACATTTCATTTTTGCTTTGTTTTGTTTTTTTAATAAAAAACAGAGCACATACTTAACATCCCAAATACTATTTCATATCATAATATTTGCATAACATCGCTGCTAGGTCAACTGGCACATACAAAAAAAATGTTGCTACTTGCCATGAATCCTCACCGGTTTTCAAAATCTCTAGATATAGAAAGCGGATGTTTACTGGTAGGAAGAGAAAAAAAGAACATAACAGGAAAACTTGAGGTCACAACACACTCATAGGAAATAGGAAGCAAGGACTAATGTGTAACATTCTTAGGCAGGTTTCGGATGACATTGCTTTTCATCCCCATCTTACTACGCATAGCCTCCACTCCTGATCTATTCATTTCCTTCAGTACTTTCATCCTGACCATTCGTTCTTTTGACTGCACAGTTACCAACCCCATGCTCCTGTACCTGAAAATCAAAACACAGTTTCTCTGTCATCATAAGATCTGCTTCAATGTTAAATACTAGGGGGAGAGTCAAATACAAATTCTTTTCTCAGAACTACAGAGAAGACCCAGTACAAGGGATTAGAAACAAACCTTGAGGCCAAGGCAGCTGTAATGGCCGCATTTGCAGGTGATGGCCGCAGTTTCTGGCGATAATAGCGCATATATTCCCGCGAACCAAGTCTTCTGGTTGATATTCCATTGTCAGATCTTCTAGTAATGATGAGCTCAGAGCCACCAGTACCAATTTCTACAGCGTTGGCCGTATCACCTGATACGACCAGTTGTTTGCCTTCCCCATCCACATAACTGAAACCCAAGATAGAAGCAGTCCAGCTAAGATATACCATCATACATAGAAGAAAAACTAATGCTTAAAACAAATAACACAATAGGGGTCCACACAATTAAATGAAGCTCATGCTTGGGGAAGGACAAATACCTGCTGCTATAATCATAGAACTCTTCCAACTCTGCTTCTTCGTCATCATCACCATCGCCATAATGTACCTTGCAGTGGCTTTTTGCCACCATATGCTTCCTAACTGCTTCCAAACCGTTAAAAGGATGACGGCTATCATTGCAGTACAGGCACATGAAATCCCTTTTAACCTGAAAAGATAAAACATGAAGAGTCAACAAACTCTGAAGGGGGAAAGCAAAAAGGAAACAAGTTTCTCCCAAAAAATAACATGGCACATATTTCAGTACCTTAAGACCAAGATAAGTGAGGAGGCCTTTCGGATCCTTCAAATACTCAATATCAGGAATAAAGAAGCCATGCTGTTTGTGCATGTGAACCATGCAGCTCTCTATGGTATCATGCTCTTGATCGCACATAAAGCAACATGATGGATCCAACTCCTCAAAGTCATCTTCATCATCTTCATCCATATCCTCATTAGAGGCATGCCCATCTACATTCAAATCAGTCAAAGATTTTGCAGTCTCACCAAGCAAGTCATCGTCAGAATCAACCTCCTCCCACTCATCCTCACTTTCTTCACTTTCCTCATCATTTGCCTCTCTTTTTGGGGGAGCTTTATTAACAACACGACTCGGAAGTGGCTTAATTATTGCCTTCTCCTCTTCCTGATCACCAGTCCCTTGAGAAGCCCGCAAAATGTGACTTCGTGATTTGAGATGCTGAGCATGAGCCTTAGAGCTTCTATACCCTTTGCCACAGAGACCACAACTGTATAGCATCGGGGTTTCATTTAAACCATTTTTCTCCTGAGCAAGTGCAGCTTGTCTAGCTATAAATAATGCTTCTGTCACTCCAGGAACCCCAGCGATCTGATAGTTTCAAAAAGAAGTTGAGATTTTTTAAAGTTCAGCTACCATGTTTGTTGCTGAATAGGCTGGTTCTTACAAAACAACAACAGCATGCCGTGACATATTCAATGAATGCATTTCATCAACTGAGTACTAACGTGACAGCATCATACCTATCCATTTAGAACTTAATTTCATGGAAACTCAAAACACAAGCACATTAAAATTGATTTGATAGGGAAAAATGATGCAAAATTTGTTCTGTCAAGCCACATCTATACCAGACGATATAAATACATATATTCATGCAAAAAATTTCACACAGAAAATCCCGAAGAAAAGAAACCAATAATTTTCTTTCACCCCCATTTACTCGATAAATACTTTATGGCTTTAAAAAGTAAAAACAGATGCATCCAAGCTTTCTCCAGAATAAAACATATATTTCTCATATTGATACATGCATATGTATATTCTATGGGAACGAACATACACCAAAAAAAGGATTAACTGCTAGGTGCTACCAAATCATGTAAAAAGATTATTAGACCTTAACAGTTAAAAATGAATGTTAAGACATTTTCAGCTCAGCTTCATTCGATATGCCTGTAAACCGATATATACTCACAAACCCATTAAAATTAAAGAAACATCCATGATACATGTACTTTTTATTTATCCCAGAAAAATGGAAATCGTTCTCGTAATCTAGCGTTTGGGAATTCAGCTTTCCCATCTCATATACAGTCAAACTCTGACCCTAAAAATAAAAAATAAAAAACTGTGAAAGACGGACCTTGCGCTTGAGATTGTAGCGGTGCCATTCGGACTTGTAATGGAGCCTCTGGTCCGAATCGTCCTTCAACTCCTTGTTGCAAGCGTTGCAAGTCAGCCCTGGCATTCTTCTCGATGTGAATTTTTCGCAGAGCCAAACTGTTAGGTTTGGATTGTGAAGGAGGCTGTGGTTCTGTGCGTGGTTTTATATTGTGGAAAAAATTTGCGACGGCTCGGAGTCGGTGAAATGGTTATGGAAACGATGTGTGTTACTGTTCATGTGTTGTGTATTATCCACCAGGTGCTTGATTGCGCAAGCGCATGCCTCAGCGTGAGAAAGAAGGGTAGGTTTCTCATGGGCTCACTTTTGGGTTTTGGAGTGAAGCCCACGAGGAAGTTGTGGGCTTCTGGATGGTTCAATTTTTGGGCCCATATGTCTAAGGCCCGGTTAAATATTACTTAACATAAAATGTGTAACGATCTGCGTCTAGTTGACGCATTCGTTAATTTTTTTTATTGTAAGGAAATTTAACAACGTGGACCTATTTTGATAAACAATCATACAATAAGGACTAAATTAATAAGTCATTTTTTCAGAGAGAATTAAAGGGTATTAAACATCATGTTTACCACTTAGATTCACATCTCAGCAGCTGCACAGTTTCACAAATAACTATACAGAAACGTTAGGCTCTGGAGGTTTTGGAGTAGTTTACACCAAATGGGGTGAGCATTGCTGTGAAGGTCCTGAATAGGAATTTAGACAAAACAGCTCGAGCACAGTTTATGGCAGAAATGGGCACCATTGGAAAAAACATACCACAAAAATCTGGTCAGGCTTTTTGGGTTTTGCTATGACCACTCAATGATAGCAATTGTGTATGAATACTTGGAAAGGGGTTCACCTGACAAGTACTTATTTGGTGAAAAGTCACAGGTCTTGGAGTGGGAAAAGCTACATGACATTGCAGTTGGGACAGCCAAAAGCATTGCCTACTTGCATGAACAATGCCAACAGATAATCAATCACTATGACAAAAAAGCCTGTTAATGTGCTTCTTGATCCCGGCTATTCTGCGCCAGAATTCTTGCTGAAAACCCATCCCATAACACATAAATGTGATGTCTACAGCTTTGGTATGTTGCTGTTTGAGATAGTTGGGAGGAGAAGGAATGCAGGAGGCAATTGTTCGAATAGCTTCAATTGGTTTCCGAAACATGTTTGGGATGAGTATGAGAAAGGGGAATTGGCAGCAGTTATTGTGGCTTGTGCGATTGAAGAGAGGGACAGAGAGAAAGAAGAAAAGATGTCAATGGTGGCATTATGGTGTGTGCAAGTCACCTGAGGCTAGACCACCAATGAGTGCTGTTGTGAACATGTTGGAGAGAGGGGTTGAGATTGTTCCTGCTCCCAAACCATTTCATTACTTGTATTCAATAGGCAAAGATGTGCTCAGACCAAGTAGTAATGGCTTTGGCAGTTCTACCTCTTCAACAGCAGGAGGAGGCAATTTCCTTTGGTACCGGGAATCGACGCCGGTCACGGCCAAGTATGGAATTCAGATGGCTGCTTCTCCCAAATAGAGGCTTGCAATTGAAGCTCAATGCCTAAGCCATGTTATGCCGCTGAAGAAAGGGCTGAAATTCAATAGAGAAAGTAATAGCATTACTGAATATTGCTTTGAAATCAAGAACACTTGGACATCTGGATCATCAAATTTGCAAGCATATAGCTTATGACTACATTTTTTGTGTAGGAGGCAATTTCCTTTGGTACCGGGAATCGACGCGGGTCACGGCCAAGTATGGAATTCAGATGGCTGCTTCTCCCAAATAGAGGCTTGCAAGCATATAGCTTATGACTACATTTTTTGTGTGTCACAACACAGATTCTCCATGTCAAGTTTACATTTCTACTTGTGTTTTCTTTGTCAAAAAACAAACTCAGCCTACAACAAAAATGGGGTGTTTACAAAACCAAACATCAAATGTTAAAACCATGCTGCATTGAGTTAACCATTTAATTTAGAGTTTAGGGTTTATGTTAGAATTACAAATAACTGACTGTCTGAAAAATAAGTATGGTCTTAAAAGCAATATAAACTATAAGCCAGAGTTTCTGTGGTACAAGAACTGCATCCGACATATTCAAATCTAATAGTAGAAAATTATACCTTGATAATAAAAAATGTAGTGTCTGCATTGTACTATTTTTTCTCAACTCGTGCATAATTAAAGCACTTCAACTCTTTGGCCAAAACAACAAAAGCACGTCAACATGTAGTAAAAGTTCTTGTCTCGCATTCCTTTTTTTCCTATTTTTTTTAAAAGCAAATTCCACCTATTGTTTTGATTAAAAAATTAAAGTCTACTTTACTCTTTTATTTTATTTTATTTAATTTGCTGATTAAAAACAATTAATTTTCCAACTTATAAGTTATAACCTTGCAGTTACATTACATGTCATCAAATGAAATTGGGTTTGAGTCCCTCTAAACCCTCCGTACACCAAAATTAATAACCGCTAAAAAAACCTGGGTGTCCTCAACGAATCTCTTAAACAGACAGAGATGCGAAACATAGACACAGGCACCCCCCAAACCCAACGCCCTTAACTAACTCTCTATCCCCCTCACCTCTCGTTTGCTTTTCTCGCAAACTGAGCCTCTGAGCATGGCCACCATTTCCAGATCTCGGCGAGCCCTAGAGGCCCGATCGGGCGGCAAGATAGTCCGGCCGAGACGACCCGCCGGCGCCAGGACTCCGTACGACCGCCCGAGATTGACCAATCCCGGCCGCGACGACAACCCCAATTTGCTCTCCAGGCTTATCTACTCCCCGACTCGTATGATTGTCAGCGGCGCTGGGAAGATTCTCTCCTCTGTGTTTGGCCCCGACTCTTCTTCCTCTTCGTCTTCTTCAGGTACTCATGTAATAGAAGTTCACATATGTGTTATAATTATATATATATATATATATATTTATGCACGTATGTTTATGTGTACAGTGCTTGTATGAAGCTAATTGTTAATGTTTTGAAAATTTTGGAGTAGGAATGCCTAAAGTGATAGTGAACTTAGTTGGAGAGTTTTGAGTGCGATGTCTAGGTCTATTAGGTTGTGGTGTTAAGGAAATTGGAGGTAGAGAAGAGAGGGAGAAATGTGTTAAGTACTATGCTATATGCTTGGCAATGAGGAACAAATTAAAAATTGGCCCTTTTTTTTTTTTAATAAAACCAAAGAATGGGTTATTGATAACATTTTTTGTTTTTTCTTGAACTATTTGTTCGCACCAAAATATTGGAAAATTCACATCTCTCTGTTTTGATAATTAGCTTTTAGATGTATGGCACTTTTTTGTGCTGTAATAAAGCGGAAAGAAAGCTGGCTTTTTGGTTTGGGGCATTTTTGTGCTGTTTTTACTGAATTTCTTGTCTATTTTTACAGAGGATGGTACTGACGACGAGGATGGTGATGATGATAACGATATTTTTACTCAAGAAGAGGATGCATTAAAGAAGGTAATAGCTCTACATGTTGTTTGATTCTATTGTGTTGGAGGTGTCGCTATGCTTGACATTGGGCAATTATAACGATAGTTTTCAACTTACTTGATGCCCATAGATAGTTTAGTGTTTGACAAATTCAGTAAATGCAATATTGATTTATGTGGTTGAACCAGAGGAATGGGACATCAGAAATGACCACAGAACTGACCAAGTTCGCTAGAAAGGAGACCACAGAAACATTAGGAAAGATTGAAACCAAGCATTTAGTTGAGCAGCAACTTATGCAGGAGACCTTCTCGAGGTAATGATGTACTTCCTTGATATTGAAAAATAAAGCATTGCACAAGTTCAAGTTTAAGACATGCATTGAGTCATTGACGTTTTCTTCAATTTCTATTCATCATGAATATATAGAGTTTATGTGAGTTTTATGGTGACTGGGTTGGTATAAGTTTTTAGAGAGGTTTTCACTAATTTTTATGGCATCATGCAACTTTTCTGCTCATTATTCATCATTACTAGTTATATGACTTCAACTTCAACTTTGACCAGGGAAGAATGTGATAGATTAATAAAGATTATTAAATCGAGAGTCATAGATTGTACCACTGCAGAAGATGCGGAGAATACAAGAGCAAGTGAGATACCTAACAGAACAATTGCAGGACTAAAACTTGCCAATCATCCATATTTGACTTATGGTGCTAATTATATTGCAGATTTAGACACGCCTGATCGTGGCACAGCTGTTACGGAGGCAAAAAAATGGTTGAAGGAGAAGAGGTCGGGATCAACTTCAAAGTCAGATCTGGATCACGGAACCTGCACCTTGAATTCTGTTATGCTCCCACAAGTCAGTGCTCTTTCATCTGATACTGTATAATGGCTATCATGTGCTCTGTCATTTTTATCTTAGGGATAAAATCTTTCATATGTTGTTGTACAATCTTTTTATGTCAGATTTTGGTTGAAGGACGTAAATGTAAACTCTAATCTATTTATGAAAAAAAATAAAAATAAGAAGATATGTGCTATTTGCTCCTTCAGTTATGGTTGAAGTTTGGAAGAGATACCAAAGTCTCATGATATTTTACACTTTAGTACTTTCATTATATCATAATGTTTTCCATCATAGGAAATAAAATATCATGTTTGCTGCTTTTTCAAGTTGATTCTGTTGGTGCAGGGTGCTGAAGATGAAGTTGGTTCACCAGTGGATGTGGCCAAATCGTACATGCGGGAACGTCCTCTGTGGGCATCTCCTTCTATTAAGCATGAACTGAGATCTTCATCCCCACTGGGGACACAACTTTTCAATGAAGAAACCCCATATAAAATTGGTGGCAATTCTGTGTCCAAGTCCAAGGTACCATTCGGAAATTTTCTAGTTATTATTATTATTTTTAATTTATGGGGTTGTGACAGGTAGGACATGGATTAAGGACCCAAATTTATTGCTAATGGAAGTTAATGTGTACACCTTCATAAAGATATCAGGTCTTGGTTAATGATAAATGTATGTGACATTCCATTTCAAGAAAACGTTGGGGCTGGAGATATATTTTCAAACTGAACAAAGACCTATCAATTCATTTTAAGATTGGATGAATTAAGTTTTAAAATTAGATGACTTTTTCTGGAATCAAGGTTGAATGTGGGTTAGAGAAATTCTGGTTATGGTATTGGCTGTTATGTGTAAATGTGAACAGAAGGCAAGGCTGAGTCAATTTATATTTCTTTCTTTCTTTTATTAAGTGTGGGAACAACGTTTTGGCACATTTTATCCGTTTTATGTGTTGTTTTAAGTGAGTGAAAGAGGAATGAGGTAATATATGCTTTTATATTTTGAATTGGTAAAGATAAATGTGGATGTATTCCTTTTATTGATGATTGTGTTTTCAATGCAGCTGAAAAGGGATTCCGCTGCCACAGGGCCCTGGAATATCCAGGAGGAAATACGAAGAGTGCGATCTAAGGCAACAGAAGAAATGCTAAGGTCCCTACCTTCTACAAGAATTGATTGGTCTGCAAGTAGAAGTGCCTTGGATTCTTTTTCAGATGGAAAACATGAAGCTGATAAATTCCACAATTCTAAAGAAGCTGTAGGTGCAACTTTGAACTTGTCTTTAGGATTAACTACATCCTATGGCTCTGACGGTATGTTTTCTTTACTGGATTGAGGTAAATCTGTTGTTCTGTGCTAGTAATTTATTGGCACCAGTAGATAAATAGGTTGTCTAATTTAAATTTAAATTTTCAGAATATATAGAAAATTAAAATGTTGAAAATCTAAGACATGGAACCTCATTTTCTGCTCCTTCAGTTTTGGAGACGCAAGATGAGTTGCAAAAAGAAGCTTTGCCACTTCCGGCTATTATCAGTTCTGTACAAAATCAGGTTCCGAAGCATTTGATTGTAACCTTTTTAATTTTTAATTTTTAATACTTTCATGCAATTTGACTATCCTAACATACGTTTTTATTTTTTATTTTTTATTTTTAAACACTGTTTTTTATGAAGACTGAGCTATTAGATATCCTGTTGTAATATTTTTACCTTTTTGAAGGATTCGGATGCCGCTTCTATTCATGGAAAAGGAGGTGCTTCATGTAATTTTCTTTTTATCTTAAAAATTCCCTTAAAGACCATAGTGCTCTTTATTAATATAATGTTGAATTGCATATCTTATTGCAACTTTACTGTAGTTTTATTCCTTATTTGGGTAAATTTTAGCAACTAGGGTACTCTACGTTTTAGCAAAATGAAAGACTTTTATGTCATGCACATCTATTTATTAATTTAGTGGAAACAATATCTTTATTAATTTTGAAATTCAAAAATTTTATTGGGAAAATTTCCATTGTGCTTTATTATTAGAAAGTAATAGAGGTCGTTGATTAATGCAAGTCCATCTCTGATACTTATGAGAAGGGCGTAGGATTAGGAGGTGGGAACTATCTTAACTTGGGAATCTGAAGGAAATGGAAATGAATAGAAACAGTTATGGGTGGTAGAATTCCATCTACCCCATTGGCCCTCTGCATTTATTTATCATCTCAACTGCAGTTTAATATCAATTATTCATAGTGAAAACCCTAGAGATTTCTTAGAACATTAAACATTTGAAATTTAAACAATAAAAACATTAAACATCTGACAGTTCCAACTGCAGCAACAGTTCCAAACTCTCTGTGCGGAAACACTCTTCAAACACACTATCTAGTCTTTCTAAGGATTACTGTTTCTTGTTTGAATCTGTACAAATAAACTTTTTTTTTTTTAAGGGAAAATGATTTTATCCCCTTTAATCTTTTATTGACAATGATTCAGATTGATAATACTTATGTGCACATGCTTCTGCTTGCAGAAGCATGCAAATGCATATTAATGCATAAATTCATATGTACATGTATACTAACCTTATAATTGATTTCTACTCACTAAGTCTGTCCATCTAATAGGTTCTCAGAATGCCTTAGAAGAGATGTTAAACTCTGGACAAAGACTCAAGGCATCTGAAGATATCAAGACTACTCTCAGGTTAGCCCCTGCCTCCAGTGTCAGCTTATTTAGCCAACCAAAAGCTTCCGTTCACTAATTCCTTCAGTACATACCCAAAAATGGTTATTAGAATACAATTTTCTTCTAAAACAGCTGAGAATTTTCACGTTACTTATAATTTATGATTATATGAAAATCTAGATTACTTTAACTGACATGCATAACCAACAATTTCATGTAAAGGTGTCAGGTACATCTGACCTTAACATGGTATGACATGGTACACCTGTTATAATATTCAGTCATCTTATAATTTTTGGTGAAGTTTATATATTATTCAGTCATCTTATACTTTTAAGTCATACCAGACCACTTTATTTTGAAGATTATGTAGAAGTTGCAGTGAAGGTCCTTCAGAAAACTCAATTTCTTCTGAAAATGACTTCTTAAACTTTTTCAACCTCGCTTCTCATGGAATTAATTTATCTCCTGAGAGAAAAATGCCACTTTTCTCCTTTCTCATTGTCCACAAAGAACAGGGGCTCGGGGTTTGAGGAAATATTCTAAAAAAGATATTAACGATTAATATAATCATCCTGTCTACAAATAAATTGATTGCCTATAATCATCCTGTCTACAAATAAATTGCCTAGGCAGAGGCCGCAGAGCAATCAAACAAAACATTGCCTAAAATTATAGCCAATCTATATGGCATAGAGTATTATTAGTTGATAATGCATTTTCTTGCATTTTTTATAATGGTTGCAGTAGTTATTATAGTTGGGCATGTCCTTTACAGGGGCCTAGCCATGCCAAACTTTCATTCTGTACCTTACCAGTTTGGACTGGTAATTTTGATCTTTCCCTAGGGCAACCCTCCCTCTTTTGCCTTTTTGTACTTGAAAGAGTCAACAACTGTGTCATGACATTTTAAATCCCATTGTATGTCATAGTGATGCTGCTGGTGGTGATTTCAATGAACATGCGGACACCAATGGGACTGAACAGAAAAACCCGGTGGTGGGAGGAACCATACTAGGTAAGTTTTCTTGACTGTCCCCTGGTTAGAACAAGCACATTTATTCAAATTTATATAACCTCAATTTACTTCTCAGTTCCCAATTTGGAGTTACATGGCAGAACCTGCTCAACAACAGAAGTGACTGAATCAAGAAGTGGTTATACCACCAATGGTTTCCCTTCTTCTGTACCTAGGTAAGCAGTCGTTGCATCATTATTTTAGTGCTGAATTATCCAAGTAAAGTTCTTATTGAATTGGTTTCCTATGTTTTAGTTTGTCTGCACAATTGGTTACAGAAGAAAACGCTATGCATGGGGAAACTAATCCAGTCAGTTCAAGTCATGAGAAGATAGCTACAAGTGTCCCTGCGGGGGAAGCCTTTGAGCCTTTGGATGAAGCTATTATTGAGGTCTCCAATATATACGAAAATGATATTGATGGTGCAAAGGACAATGAAATTTTGCTTTTGAATGAACCTACTTTTGAGTTCCGCGATAGTGATGAAAATGATATTGATGGTGCAAAGGACAATGATAGCATTGCTAGTGGCTCCCAAAATAGTTATATGCACAATGAGTTATCGCAGGAGCTGACCCAGCCTAGTCCAAAAGGCATCCCGGCAGCCAGGACCGGCAGTGTTGCTGAGAAGCAGAAGGGAAAGAGACTCACCAGATACAACAGGAGAGGCAGGCAAAGGGGTGGCAAATGACACCCTGAGTTGTGTCTCTGTACCTTATTGTACAATTTCATTGTAAACTAGCCTTTGTAATGTGGCGGATTGATTTTTTTTCTTTTCGGTGTTCAATGTCAAGGAGGGTAGGACTTACTGTTGGGTATTTATGTCGCGGGATTTAGCACGTTTAGCTGACCATGCACAATGTGAATTGGAGAGTATAATTTCCCTAAATAATGATTTGTTAGAATTGTGAAAACCTCTTGTTTGACGAGGCACAATGTTTGTTGTTTGATCACGGCAGTATGTCATGTTATTGACACAGAAAAAAGTTTCATAGACCCCCGAATACTAGTACCACTATATGATGAATATGAAGACCATACTCCCTCGTGGAAAAGAACTTTCATGGGACAGTCTTTTATTTCTTTCATTATGTGATTTGTTATGTCATAAAAAAGATGGATTTGTAAACGGTGTCACATAAAACATACACCATCCCATAAAAGTTTTTCTCCATTAAAATAGGAGGACAATTGTTGGAAGGACTTGCTCTCCATTCTCCTCTTTTCTTTCCTCTTCTAACTAGTTTATACTTTTTCGTCTTTTGGAAAATTAGAAAGGATATATATTGTTCGTAATGACCAAAATAACCCTCAACTATTCATCTTTTACCTTTTGGGCTCGGCTACAAGACAAGAGCCCAAACACCAGTGTGTTCCTCGAAGCCGTAAAAGCCCAAAACGAGCCCAACGACGATTTATTTCTTTTATTCAATTTTGTCCATTACCGACTGAGAAACACCTGATTCCCCAAACCAGCATACGCAGAGTGACAGTCAGTCTCGTATCAGAGGCAATTCCACAAACACCTAATGGAGCCCTTTTCCTCTGCGCAAATAGCCCAGCAAACCTGGGAGCTCGAGAACAACATCACCCCCATGGACACGCCTCCGAGCTCGGCTATGACGTCGAAGGCGGCGGACCCCTCGGCCGACGCCATATTCTACTACGACGACGCGGCGCAGACCAAGTTCCAGCAGGAGAAGCCCTGGGCCAACGACCCCCACTACTTCAAGCGCGTCAAGATCTCCGCTCTCGCGCTCTTGAAGATGGTGGTGCACGCGCGCTCCGGTGGGACCATCGAGGTCATGGGCCTCATGCAGGGCAAGACTGACGGTGACGCTATTATCGTCATGGACGCGTTTGCTTTGCCCGTTGAGGGGACTGAGACTAGGGTTAATGCTCAGGCCGATGCCTATGAGTATATGGTGGATTATTCCCAGACTAACAAACAGGTCCGTGTTTTATTCGATTATTTGATTAATGTTTTGGGGATGTATTTGAGGCCTCTGAGAAACCCTAGTTGCAGTTTTGGTTAGGTTATTGCGTCATGGAATTGCTGCATTGGTGAAAATTGTTCAATATGGGACCGCTAAGAAACCCTAGTACTATTCTAAGAAATAGCCCTAATCTCGTTTTTATCTTTTCTTTCTTTGGCTGTATAGAGGCATTATTTGGTTTTTGAATAGAAGGAAGGAGCTGGCTTGTGAACGAAGTATTACAGTGTATACAGTGTCTATATATAACCCTATTGTCTACTTGTGTGCTGAGAAATTGAGTTGATAGGACTCTTGGTGGTGCTTGTGCAAAATGTGATGCGTATAATTTCTCAAATTTCTATTATTTTTTTGAGAATAGACTAATATTAAAGTCTCATGTATTAGCTCTCCTTCCAAGTTTAATCCTCTTACGGAGTATGTAATGGTGTAGGCGGGGCGGTTGGAGAATGTTGTTGGGTGGTACCATTCTCATCCTGGTTATGGATGCTGGCTTTCGGGAATTGATGTTTCAACACAGATGTTAAACCAGCAATTTCAGGAACCCTTTTTGGCTGTTGTTATTGATCCAACCCGGACAGTCTCTGCTGGAAAAGTTGACATCGGTGCGTTCAGGACATACCCAGAAGGATATAAGCCTCCAGATGACCCCGTCTCCGAGTATCAGACCATTCCTCTGAACAAAATTGAGGACTTTGGTGTGCACTGTAAACAGGTTATTATGATTTTATCTTACAGTTCTTTAGAGGAATCTTCATTAGTTTGTTGTTGTTTGAAACTCCACTTGCATTTGTTTCTACAGTATTATTCTCTGGATATCACTTATTTCAAATCTTCTCTTGACTGTCACCTCTTGGATCTGCTCTGGAACAAGTATTGGGTGAATACTCTTTCTTCCTCACCTTTGTTGGGTAATGGAGACTATGTTGCTGGGCAAATTTTGGATCTAGGTACTTTTCTTGCTGTTGCATATTACCTATTTAAGTATTTTCTATTTGATATTTATTGTAATAATTTGGATGTAGTATTTTAATGAATATTAAGTTGTGTCCTGTTATGCTAGCTGAAAAGCTGGAGCAAGCGGAGAATCATTTGGCTCATTCCCGCTTTGGACCATTAATAGCACCCCCACAAAGAAAGAAGGAGGTAAGTCTCTCTCTTTCTCTCTCGTTTGATTTACAAGAAGAGTTCTCATTTATTTGAGCATAAGTTAGATGATACTTTGAACCTGGTCTTATTAATATGCTTGTTATGCTGACAGTAGTATCAGAATCCTAATGCATTTTATTGGTGTTGAGATTTTCTTCTATCATTATGTCCTAACAAATATCTTTGTTCAAGATAAACATCCAGTAGCTATTCTCCAATGTGTAGATATGGATTTGTACATACGTGGTATTTGTATGATGATGCGAATTTTTGCGGAGCCTGTGGGTTCCAGATATATTTCAAGTACCACCATAAGAGAAATTTGGACTGGAGCTTTGCCATGTTATTTTGTCCAATATTGGAAGATCTAATTTACATGATAAATAAAGGTCTTTACCCTGTATGTCCCACTTAAGCAGGGTTCCACTATTGGAACAATGGTAGTTGATCAACACAGTGAGTTAGATGCTTTAATGAAAGATGGGTCTCGGGATATCATGCTGTGGGGATATTCAGCTTGTTTTTTTTCCATAATTCAATTGTCTAGCAGTATCATATTTGAACCATGTTAGTTTTCCTTTTGTAAATGTTGTCTTCCCTCTTTAGGGGTTCCCACTTGGTCCCACAGACAGGCCATTTATATCCAGGTAACCTTGCAAATGCATAGCTGGGGATTGCATTCCTTTGGAGGACAGACTTGTGATTAAAGAGGAATATTTTGCCTGATTTGGCTTTTTTTTAATATCTTGTTCTTGTGATTTTTAGCCATCATTTACGTTGCTGGTTGCCTTTCTCTTGCTAGTAATTTAATTTCAATTCTTTCATGAATTGCAGGAAGAATCACAACTTGCGAAAATTACTCGTGACAGTGCAAAGATAACTGTGGAGCAGGTGCATGGTTTGATGTCACAGGTAGCCCTGGCATTGCCAATCTTCATATATCCTCTGTGCTTAGTGCAGAAAGTTTTTGTAACAAATGTTAGTTCTCATACAACCCTTTATTAACAACGTTGCGCTCTTATCTGTTTTTGCTTAGGTTATTAAGGACATTCTTTTCAATTCTGTACGTCAATCCAACAAATCCCGCGCAGAACCTTCTGGCCCTGAACCAATGATTGAAAGTTGATTTTGTCAATCTGGCGGCAGCAACTGAGGGCGATGCTTTACCTGCTTGAAGTTGAATCTTATGCAGTGTTGGTTACAGTTCATAAATCCTGATCTTTGAGTCCATTGTTGGTGACATTATGTTACTATAATGTAAATCCTTAAGGTGGCGGTGGTTATTTTTTCGGAATTACCATTTTGCTAGTTTTAGCTTTTATACATTGTATTTGGTGCATGTTGACAAAATTAACAATTATATTGGAGGTAGGCTTTCGGCTCCCTTGGTGAATGATGAATATATGCCCTTTGCATTTGCTTGGTTTGTTTCACTTTAGCTGGGCTTTTAGTGGTGGGTTGGCCAAACAAGTCAGCAACCAACAACTCTTTTTGCAATCCGCTGAAAGGAACATCTTTCAAGATTTACATTTTCCATGCAAATTGATAATTAATACACGCCTGCCTAACTGCTCCATGGGCAGAATGAGAAGTGGTTTTGCTTTCTACGGTCGATTACAGTTCAAAATCTCTGCAACCATTTTTTTTGGGTCTGATTTCTATAACCCAGTTGAGGATGGGTTTTTATTTTTAATCTGATTTTCTTAGAGCTCCAAACCATCAAGTACCAAGCCAAATTCTTGATCGTATGGTTGTCATTCCTTTCATCAAAATCTAATGTTCCTGATCGCATGGTCACCATCGGTTTCATCAAAATCTAATGTTTCAGACCCCATTTGTTATCCTTTTTGAAAATTGTTTTTGGTTTTGATCTATGGTATTTATAGATAATTAAGGAATAAAATTATTGAAAGAAGTTTTTAAATACGATAGAAATGCAAATACTTTATCGAAATCTAAACAGGGTTTGAATGTGATGGTGACTATGCATTATCATGATCATTAGTGAATCAAACACTTGATCATATATTGGCGCCAAAAGCGAACAAAATTTCATCTCTAAACGGGCGAGCATACACAATATATAAGCTCTTCTCATCAAAGACTTTAACATCAGATTGTCAGCTGTCAAGGGTGGTCGCTAGTCGTTTTGGTCCATTGCTAATTGAGCTAGAAATTCTAACATATGGGGCACCATAACATCAGCATGTTTGAAGAGTATTAGAAAAAGTCTAAAAGAAAAAGAAAAAAAAAATACACAAGGAACAAACAATATACAGAGTGACAATTGGATGGTGGGTAAGGAAATGAAGCAAAATTGGATTTCATAACTCATATATATGAAGGATGTAGGTGAGGTTCTCAATGAATAGATTCTCGAGGAAAATAAGGGACACCCCATTTTATATATAGCATTAGTGGCTTTCACATGCTAAGAAACAAGAGCCTCTCGTGGGTCTTTTTCCTTGTTAGGTTTCTACTACTTCTGCAAAGCATAATTGTGCAGATGTCCCAAAGTTGGGACCTCTCTAATACTAATAGGGACTGCCCTGCCCTGCCATGCCTTTCTTTTTCACCATCACTATCCCACTAGAGAGATAAAGTCCATGAGAAAAGCCTAAACAAATCTTCCACTTTTTATCTTTAGTGTGTTTTTTTTTGTGGACTCTCCAAGCAAATCATGCCTTTCATGACTTCTCTCTCTCTCTCTCTCCACCGTTTTGTTAGGATTAGATTCTTGAAAGATAACAAAAAGGGTGTGTCTCACAGGCAATGGCCGTCTTCATAGAGCTACCCCTGTTTTGTATTTCACTTTCCAGCACTTGTGACAACTTCACATGCCAAGAACCCTCCACCACTAGACTTAATTTTGTAGCTTAATACTTGGAAACATCTGATAACATTTCCATGAGCTTAGGCTTATCCCAAGTACAAATGCTATTCCTATGTGCACTCTCCCACCACACTTAGTGTGCCTACCCATAATAGCTTTAACTTGTGTCTCATATTGATCCATGTGACCCATCAGGACCAACTTCATTGTCTCTTTCTTGTATAGTGATCATACTTGGGAGGCTTCCCGTGAGTAGCTTCTCATCTCTTATTGTTTAATATTTTGGTGTAAATCATATCACGGTTTGAGCCTTTGAGGGGTTGGTAAGCAAGTTCTCTATAGCATGATTCATTGCATAAAGATAGGGAGATGCTTTGTAACCAACCAAACCATTAAATTTGGGTTTCTTTGCTTGTTTTGTTTCAGCATAATCCAAAGCATGAAATGGGCATGTGCCACTTAGATCGATCGAAACTTGGGTCCAAATTAAAAATTGTATCTAAGAACCAAGTTTCAACATCTCTATGCACTTTATGAGGAAAGTGTTTTCGTTTTGAAAAATAGGGGGAGAAAATGCAATACTAAGCATTCATATCATATTCTCAATACATATCCGAGTCCTATTACAAGGTCAAACATAAGATATGAGGACCCCAATTTGATATGGGCACATCACACTCGATGTAAATGTCCTAAGGCGCTAAGGAGGGTCACTAGGTCTTCATTGGAACATAAATTTCCAACCAGTCAACCATCCATTCAAGAAGAAAAAAGCAAAAGTTTTGTTTTCAACAATCACTTATACATGCGATTACAAAATCAGAAAAAATTGCGTGCGTTAATAGGTTTATGTTACGTAACAATTTTGAGTGATAGTACAATCTAATTAAGAAATCAAGTACGTTTGAAAAATAAAAAATTATCATTAAATTTAAACACACACGTAAGTCATCTTTTAATTAAACCATTTTGCCACTCACGATTATGTGTTGTTAACTTTGCATTTTCTCACAACGCATCAATCACGATTGTCCTTGCCACTTGCCAAAGAAATAATAATGAATGAATGGTGAAGCTCAAAATCCGATTCTGCAATGAGTAGTAAAGCCTACATTCTCATACCCTCACACCAAATTCAAATTGGTGTGGATTTTAAAAACATAATGTAATAACAATTTGTGGGGGAGGTTATACTATACCTTTGAAAAGTGAAAGTGAAGGTAGGTAGCTACTAGCTTGCTAGGAAGGTTTGGATGGAGGGAGAGGAGAGGAAGGAGGTCAGAAGAAATACTCATAAAAATGCTCACCCCACTTACTAAGTGGGTGTTGTCTAATACCCATCATCTCCAAAATAGTTACATGTGGGGACTTCCACTATTCTTACCGTACGTCCCAAACCAGCGACATATATATTGTTGATTTCTTGGTACTAAAACCTTTGTTCTTTAGGGTAACTACTTATTGGTTTTTGTTCTTTAGGGTAACTACTTATTCAAAGCTTCTCTCTCTCTCTCTCTCTCTCTCTCTCTCTCTCATGCCTACTGCTTAAGAATCTTCTTCTTCATAGTGAAGTGATGTTTACAAAAGCACTGGTGCCAATAAAATTGGAGGTCATAGGGTCTCATCTTTAGCAGCAGAAGCACCAATTATTCCCATGGCATCTTTGCTTCTCTGCCTTTCTTTCTTCCAAACTTGTCTACTTTACATTTCTATGTTAATCTCTTCCTCTTATTTTTCATAAAGGGTCTCCATTTGAAGGGACCTAAATGAAGAAGGTGGGCCCTCAGGAACCAAAATCATGGACCAGTTCCCTATACAATTGCATAATAAATCTTCAACTTATAAATCAAAGGGTCGTGACTTGTGAGCTAGTGGGAAATATGCTGCATCAAATGGTCTCCAATTTAATAACCATCTTCCATAATATATCATTTAATAAAACTATACATAATACACTGTGAGTTCTAATTCTATTAAACATATATTATAATAAAAGTGGTTGATAAATGTGGTACATGTAGCATTAGTTATCATCGTGACCATATTGGTTAAGGCGGATTACACATCTAAATTAATTAGATTATCATATATAATTAAGATTAAGAGTTAAATAAAAGCAAACAGAAAAAAGAAAGAAAGAAAAGATAAATATAACTCTCTAATTTTAAACAAGTTTAACATGGGTAATGCCTCCTTTAGAAAACACTATGATTCCAGATAAACAATCACTGTCTTTTGCATCATAAAGCTTGAAGCACAATGCTACAATGGCTAATGTATTTCCAAGTGAATATATATCATGGCACAAAGCTTGTGAATTATTAAATAGTGACACATAAGACCAGCGATGAAAGTCATCTGAGGCTTCCTGTTAACGACTGCAATATATTAGTCATTGCTTTCGCTATTATTATTTATTATAAAAATAAAGTTAGTCCCTCTCAATTACCATCATCTTTATTCGACAAAGTTGATTATTCTTATTTTTAACCCATTTAATCTCTAATATATCCATCACATTCACATCTAAAATATATAATATATCTAGACTAATTCTATATTTCTATGTGAACTTCACCATCTAAAGTGATAATGTAATCAATAAAAAAAAAAATACAAATAAATTTAAAGATAAATGACAATAAAAATGAATTATGTTTTTGTGGAATGTTTTTGTCCACATTAATCTCCACGTGAATTGTTGTATTACTTTGACCAAACCTCTTTATAATATATTCGAATTTTATATGTTGGTAGTGTTGTATCTAAAATATATAATATATCTAGACTAATTCTATCACCATATAAAGTGATAATGTAATCAATAAAAAAAATACAAATAAATTTAAAGATAAATGACAATAAAAATGAATTAAGTTTTTGTGGAATGTTTTTGTCCACATTAATCTCCACGTGAACTGTTGTATTATTTTGACCAAACCTCTTTATAATATATTCGAATTTTATATGCTGGTAGTGTTGGATTTGAATTGTTTAGTCCCATAAATTTAGCATTCACACAAAAAGTCGGACTACAAAACCGTCACGGCAAGGGACTGTACGGTAGATAGACATCTTGGTTACAAACTTCATTTTTACTTGAAAACCAAAATAAAGTCAAGAAAAATGTTATAGGTATCTATTAACATCTCAACAGATCATATCTAAAATCATATCTAAATAGGGGAATTTAGTTTTGTGAAACCCACTCATGTAGGCTAGGTTATATCAAAAAGATGATACACAAAATAATTAAGTTGAGATGGTCTAAATAATTGTAATCAAAGACATGTTGATTGGTGATCGAGATTTTGATTTTTATATTTTGATTTTTTTTCTTAAAAAGATGAGATCTACTCACATAATTAAGTTCAATGTAAATCTTATCTCTAATAGAAATATGATAAATAAGATACTGAAAGTATCAACCACTATCTTGATTTTTTAAATTCTAATTAATGAGACAATATTTCATTTATTTATAATTGAATTCATTTTGAATCTCATTTATCATCTTATTATGATTTTCAATACCATAAGAAAAAAATTAACATCCCAAGATATGGATCATCTGAATTTGTGTGTGTAATTTTTTCTTTGTGCAGTTATATGTGACTTTCTTCTCACAATATGTATGTGAGAGTAAGACTCACCCTTATATTATGCAATTTACATGTTTATTGCAGAGAAAAAAATCACGTATAATGGTCGTGTAGAAAATTATATCAATTTATGCGTAAACTCATATTGAAATTCAAACAATATTAAGATATTAGCTATCCTTTAAAAAATATAATTGAGGTCCTAAAGTTGACCGTAATATTGTGTTGGGTGTGAGAGACTTGGCAACTTAGAATACATTTATGCAGCTTTCAAGTTTTTCAACCCGCCTAAGAGGAAATTAAGATCTCATTCATATATTTTTGGTGTATATGTCCCACCAAATTATAAGGGTCAATTAACCTTTGAATTTCTGCCACCACAAAAATTAAACAGTTAGAATATGAATGCACACAAATTGCTTGAAATAGAAAAAAGAGGCAAAAGCAAGTATGGTCCTGCCTTGTGCAATATTAGCAATTAAAAGACCAAGACATTTTTTTCCCTCCTACCAAGTCCCCATCAATGGGATCATAGACTCATGGTGAGGATGCTTTACTACTCTTTGACCTTTAGAACAAAACAAAAAACACTAAAATGAAAGCAAAGATTAGTGGGTTTGACTAAACAAGAAGATTACATTGGTTAAATAAGAAACTTTATGCTTCTAAAAAGTCACTGAAACTGACTCATATATGCAGTCAATAATTTTTTTATTTTATTTGAAGAGTGGGGTTGGATTTCATTTTTGAACCTCTTTTAAAAAGCAGACTGAAATATTATTAATCCAATAACTATAATTAATTAATTAATCACCAACACGTCATATGTAAAACATGCAACTTGTAAACTTAAGTTGAAATATTTGACCATTTGTTCTTTCTTTTTTTGGCCAAAATTTGACCATTTGTTCTTAACTTTGTACATTTTTTTTTTTTTCCAATAACTATGCACCATTTAGTGGGTTGTTTTGAATTAGACTAGAGAATATGCAAATATAAGATTCATTTTGACCGCTCTTATATTATGTAAAATTTTGTTATTTATGTAGTAATTTCTCAAGTGCTGCATGGCAAAAATAACCAAAATATAGTTTTTTAAAAATTTCTTTATTAATCAATAACTATAATAAGATTTGAAATTTAGAATCCGTTTGACTTTGCTTTTTGAGAAGTATTTTTACTTAATAGTGCTTTTATTGGAAGCACTTCTACTAAAGAGAACAAACAAATTTTATAAACATCCTGAATGGTTTACGAAAAACACTTGAAAAAGTTTTTTGAGCAAGTACCTGACAATTGTTTCTAAAAAAATTCTTAAAAACGATTTTATAATTTATAAACACTTTTATTTATTTTTACCCAACACTATCAAAAAGGATTATACTGATTTAGAAGCAATTTTGAAGTGCTAAAAGTAGTGTCAAAGATACTCTTAATACATTCTCTCACAAAAGATAAATTGAGTACCACAAGACAAAATGGTCATGAACACAATTAGCTTATATCCAATATGGTAAATGAACTCAATTAATGTATGTCATTCCCAACATCGGAATACCCCAAATGGGCACAGAATACTAAATTTATTTCCTAAAAGAGGTTATTATTTATTAATTTCATTTAATACATAATATGATTTTTTTTCAATTCTTTTTCATTTCCATCCAAATAGGATCATATTAGGAATGAAATCACTGCTAAATTCTTAACATCTGGAGTTACAATTCTACTAACCACTACAACAGGTGGCGATTTGATTGCCTTTTTATATTCGTCTACTTGGATTGAATGATTTATGAGAAATGATTTTGTTCTAGAATATTCGAACCTAATACCTACTCATAACATCACCATACCAATAATTAATTAAGAATAAGAGAATTTAACCAAAATATCTAGATTTTAAACAATTATTTCCGAATAAACCTAGATATCGAATGCAGCAAATTTATTGTACGGTCAAAAAACAATGTACTTGAATTAGAATATGAGTGCAGCTAGAATAAATTCATATCATATATTATATAATTTATATATGATAAAAAAAATACTGTAATTCCAAAAATGTAAATTCCCAAATTGTCTTTCCCAAATTTTTGCCATAAGAAGGGTATCCAATCCAATCACCCCGAAACGCCTGGTTTAGAAAAAAAACATATATATATATGTAAATAATAATAATTAAGAATATGATATAATATACGGTGCTTTTGGGGACGGCGAGGGAACAGAAGCTTCCTACCTCGAGCCACCAGCAGTTGACACGTAACCGCTTAGGAAAACAAGGCTTAATGACGGATTGTGAGAGAGAGAGATTTCTGTTGGTGATTGAATTGTCATCCACGCGTGCACGTTCAGGCGCGTCCTATTCACGCTTCACTCAATTCCGTAGTATTTATTTATTTTTAATACAAAATTGCATGCGTTAAACTTTTGATCTTCACGACAATTTCCCATAACCATAACTTAAGGAATACGTGATAAATCCAAAAAAAAAAAAAATTAAGGAAATGATGAAATATAAGGAAACTTTAAATCATATTAACAATATAATTTTTAAATCGACAATTCTACACTTATCAAATTTTTATATCATAATTTTATACCACATTACGTGGCAATCTACATTGCATTCATATATTAGATACTAAAAAAATAAAAATAAAAATCTTAAAAATAAAGAAAAATCATATCCAACACAATGATGATATATAAAAATATCGTATAAAAATATGGTAATAATAATATTATTATTTTTAAATAAAAAATAAATACAATAAAAAGAATTGAATTCAAAAAAAATTTAAGTGCAAGATACATTTTTCTTAATCAAATTGTACTCGGTGAAAGATTCAAACTTGAAATCACAACTACAAGAATAAATGCTCATAATCAATAGAACTACAAGTCTATTAATAAAGTGTATGAAAACAAAAACATTTTTATTTGTAAGATGTATAATTTGGACCCAAAATAAGAACATTCAACTCACCAAATAGTAGTGCCCTTTATTCTTCAAAGTTAACACATTGGGGAGAATCAAATAGTTAATAGTATAGTAAACTCCACTCTTTCCAATGAAGTTGAACAGAGAAAGAGAAGAACATTTTCCAAAAGTTGTCGGTCACTTCCACAATTCTTGCATAAGCTAGTATTAAAATACTATTGTCAAACTGTACTAAATTTTATTTTAAACAAAAAAGTTTACAAGTGTCTTAACAAGTTAACATGATTGCAAATTTATCTTTATCATTACAAAATACTCAAAACTTTCGTGATGTGCGTAATTTGTGACAACACGTATTTTTTTACCTTAAAATCACGTATTTAGTGGCAGAGTTAGTATCTTAAAATAGGGAACTTCTCTATTGTGGAAGTTCCCATGTGAAAAAGTTGTGGAAAAAAAATTACAATCACAAGATTTTTACTTTTGTTATTAAACATCTAATCATGATAATAATTATGTTGCTGTAATTTTTTTCCACACTTTCCCTACATCTTTCTTTCTCAAGAGAGAGTTCTCTCCTTAAAATATTGAGATTAGCTAGAATACGTAGAGAACTTCAATAAGAATCGAGGTGAAATTGGAATACTTAAAAAAACTTAAAATATCAAGATCCTCGTACATTGATTCAAAAGATAAATCAATATTGTTGAGAGTTCACCTCGTACGTGGATCCTAAATATTTCATTTCAACTCACAACATATTGTTTACAGGGTTCAATATGTTAAGGCATATGATTTTATATTTTAGGGAATAGATTATTATTTGAGATTATATTTTAAGTTTTAACTCTCGAGTTTTACTATCTAAAGCTTAATTGAGGAACGATAACTCAAAACCATGAGAATTGAAACTAAGAAATAGGTATCGATTGGTGATTTATATCCTAAATAATTAAATGATCCTAAGTTTAAGATCATATGGTGAAAAATAAGCTATAAATAATTATTTAATTAAAGAATGGACATCTTGCAAACAAAATAAAATTCAGATTATAAAGGGGCAGATTTATAGGACTATATATTTGACATAACTTTTGACTTAAACCCTAACCCTATTATATATGATGAACTTGAATTATATTGTTTGACCATTATTTAAGGACGAGAAAAATGATGAATTATGTGTCATTTTAACATCATTTGATACTCAAAATATGCAAATGATATATTGATTTATCCAAATTCAATTTTTGGAACTTATCCAAGAAAAAAAATGTGTTTAGCATTTTGACATAATTGTGCCACCTAACCTAACCCTAAAGAAGCTACAGTTTTCATCGTAGTGGAACACTGGAAATCCATATAGGGTGATGACATGGACTCAACCAAAGCTATAGTGGCACTTGATGACATTATTTATTTGTTTGTTTGTTTATTATTAGTATAATTGTATTATGAATTAATAAATACGTGAATAAAAGAGGAAACATATTCATAATATTTTGTAATTTTAAATTATATTTGGGATCTCATTCAAATTCATAACTCATAATGTATTTTTACATAGATTTCATTTTAAATCATGAGATTTTTCATTTTAAATCTCGAGATTTGACTTTGTCATTCATCCTAATTTTTTTCCTTATGTGAAGAAATACATGAATTTGTTAATATATAATATTAAATTATTAATTGATGAAATAAATTGTTTTTAAAAAAAACCAAATTACACTGGTACTGTTCAGTCAGTTCAACCATTTTAATGAAGATTCGGCATTGTATGAAGAAAAACAAATCCCAAGAAGATAAAAAGGCAAATACAAATTAGTCAACTCTGCATTAACCACCCATTTTGGTTGTTTTTTTATTTATTTTATATCTAAAAAAACTTATATAAAAGTTATAACACCAGACTTTTGTACCCGTTTTTGGTTTTTCACATAAAGAGCTGAAAAACACCAGATCATCGCTCCTCAAAACCACACAAATCCTTCACGGTCTCCAACACTGGTCATCCACACGCGCCGCGATTTTCCCCACCAGTTCTCCACGCGCCTCATTGAGTGTGGCGTGGCAGGTCAAAACGGGCCAAGTGTTGGGTCGGGTGGTCCCACCCCACATCGCAAAGTCAGGTATATATATAAATCTACGCACTCAGGACTCTCCACAACTCCTCCCTCCATTTCATTCATTCACACTTACAGTCTTTGCACAGCTCTCAGGCCCAAAAACCCAGACCCGAAAACCCGAACCTAATCAGACTCTCCCGTAGAGTCTCTCATCCTCATCGCATTAGACTTTTCTTGGTGGCGGTCTTTCTCTCGCTATGACTCTCTAGGTTTTCCGCACTATAAATACTCCGGGATTCTCATTCTTTGTTTTCGTTCAAACCCATATAATCCGAGTCCTCTCACTGCAGCTCGAGCTCTCTGAGCTCACCCGCTACTCTCAGCCATGGGCGGCGACAAGGCCATCAGCCTCGAAGAGATCAAAAACGAGTCCGTCGATCTGGTATAGACACTCTCTCTTTAACTCTACTGCTGCATGTGTTTGGTTTCTGAGAAAACAAAAAATAGAGTAAAGCAAAAGAAAACGAGACCAAAACTCGGATCTGTTGAAAATATTTTTCGCAAAAGGTTTGTATTTTATCTAGTGATTAGTGATTAGTGATTAGTGATTAGTGATTAGTATTCACTTCGGCGATTTTAATGTCTATTTCGATTTTGAATATTTTGGTCGTGTTTTCAGTTTTCCTCTATTTTTCTCACCATATTTTCTCCCCAACCAAACGGTAGTTGATGTTGTTTTACGATCACTCCATCAGAAGCTTTGGCAGCAGGAGATTTCGTTTCGTCGCCGTAAATTGTTTTATAATAAAACAAAATTTTGCTAAATTAATCCCTCAGTAATCTTTCCGTACTGCTTTTTTATTATAATTTTTTTAATTGAAAAATCGGCGGCGTACTTTTTCTAGTCTGTCATTTCGGCGATGATCGTGGAGAGGGCACAAGGAAACCTTTTTCAGGCCACAGTATTTGCATTGCATCCGAAGCGTTACAGATATTTAAACTTTACCTTCTGGTGGGCCCACGGCCCGCATGAACGGCCCAGATGCCTCTCCTGTCGATTACGATTATATTCCAAGCGTTTTTAGGGAAAAAAATCCATATTAAAATAAAGTTTCTGTTTTTATTTTTGTATTTGCAAAATATATTTTTAAATTAAAAATATTTATATGGTCTGCACTTTTTAGAGGTGTGTGGGTAAGATACGCACCAAATGGCCAAAGCACGTGGAATCAGCGGCTTGACAACGCACGCTGCTTCTTTAGAGAACATGGCTGACACAAGGGAATATTAAATGACCACTACGCGCCATTTAGACACTTGTTTGACACGTACCCTTTTTTTCGTCATTCACAAATATTTTTATATGTATATATTTTGCGAAAAAAAATGTTTTTATACTTCCCTAGTTCGTACGTGGGTGTGTTTCTAATTTTAATATAATTAAGAGTAATTGAATAATTCCATTTGACCTGGGTTGTGTGTTGTATTTTTTTGTAATTCTATACTTGTCAGGTTCTGCGGAAATTTCTAGCTTTTTTGTTTTGAAATACCTTTCTTGTTTTGGGATTTGGGGTTTGCGTGTACCTTCCTTGTACTTAATATATACTTTTGGGTATTTCATTAATATTTTGGTGGGGTGTCAAATTGTTTATTTTCGTACTTACATAGTATTTGTATACATGTGCTTGTATAGGATAGCTAGATGGGGTCAGAACAATATTTATAAGCAATCCCGAAATATCAATCGAACTATTTAATTATATTAATTCTCTTTTGTCTTGGAAGTCAAAAAGGGACACAGTAAATGTTTGACTATTTTGTCATTCAATCGGTTGTTGGATACTTGGACATGGGTTTTTTCAATGTTTCACATGAGCAGTGAGCTAAAGCATCCCAGTTCACACATCTATTTCGTGAATCTATTGACTGCTAACCTGTGGAAACCAAGCGGTTGAATTTTCTGTTTACAAAATGCGGAAAAGCAGAATCTTAAAAGATGAAACGTTCTCTAGAGAAACTTATGTCGTTTAGGTTTTGGACAGATCCATTTTTTAATTTGTAATAATTGTATGTGGGTAGCACCAAAGTTAACTATAATTCATAAACAATCCAATTGAAATATCCTATATTTTGGATTGGCTATAAACCTGTATATAATAAAGTCAAAAAATTTTGTCTGGAAAGGATTCTTTATAGGGAGTCATTTCAAAGTTTGATCAGAAAAATAAGTATTGTATGAATTTCATTTTGAAGTAATAAGTTGGTTGCATGTAGTTACCCTTAAAATAGTAAAATTGTTGATTCATGTGTATTTATTCAATTTTGTTCACAGGAACGGATTCCAATTGAGGAAGTCTTTGAGCAGTTGAAATGTACAAGAGAAGGTCTGACCTCAGACGAAGGAGCCAACCGGCTTCAAGTGTTTGGACCAAACAAATTAGAAGAGAAAAAGGTCTGTTTTATAATATCTAACAGGGGTAATATTTCTTCCTCTTCTTATTTTGTCTTTGGTTATAGCTTATGATGATTTCATCTTCTGTAAACAGGAGAGCAAACTACTCAAGTTCTTGGGATTTATGTGGAATCCTTTGTCCTGGGTCATGGAAGCTGCTGCTTTGATGGCTATAGTCCTGGCAAATGGTGAAGGAAAGCCTCCTGACTGGCAGGACTTTGTTGGCATAGTTGTCCTGCTGGTCATTAACTCTACTATCAGTTTCATTGAAGAAAACAATGCTGGAAATGCAGCTGCAGCCCTTATGGCTGGTCTTGCTCCCAAGACTAAGGTGAAGAAAAAACAGTGTTGAACATTTTAAACGCTTACATTGGTCTTGCGAATAATCTGTTTAATATTTTCTGGAATTTTTGTGGTGATATGGTGTAGGTTCTCAGAGATGGTCGATGGACTGAGCAAGATGCTTCAATTTTGGTTCCAGGAGACATAATCAGTATTAAATTGGGTGATATAGTTCCTGCTGATGCCCGTCTTCTCGAGGGTGATCCTTTGAAAATTGATCAGTCTGCTCTAACTGGAGAGTCCCTTCCTGTTACCAAGAATCCGTCAGATGAAGTATTTTCTGGCTCAACATGTAAACAGGGTGAAATCGAAGCAGTTGTGATTGCCACCGGTGTGCACACCTTCTTTGGTAAAGCTGCACATTTGGTGGACAGCACAAATCAAGTTGGACACTTCCAGAAAGTTCTCACTGCCATTGGTAACTTCTGCATTTGTTCAATTGCCGTGGGAATATTAATTGAGATTATAGTTATGTACCCAATACAGAAGCGCAAGTACAGGGATGGGATTGACAATTTGCTGGTTCTCTTGATTGGAGGAATTCCGATTGCCATGCCTACTGTTTTATCTGTCACCATGGCTATTGGTTCCCACAGGCTTTCTCAGCAAGGTGCTATTACCAAAAGAATGACTGCCATTGAAGAAATGGCTGGCATGGATGTCCTCTGCAGTGACAAGACTGGAACCCTGACCCTGAACAAGTTGACAGTTGACAGAAATCTGATTGAAGTGTTTGCTAAGGGTGTGGAGAAAGAACATGTTATGCTTCTTGCAGCAAGGGCTTCTAGGACTGAAAATCAGGATGCTATTGATGCTGCAATTGTAGGAATGCTTGCTGATCCAAAGGAGGTATTTTGTCTCACCATTTTCTATAATCTTTTAGGCTTTCAGCCTGCTTTAGGTTCAAGACTTCATAATAAGACTTTTCTATTGTTGGGCAGGCACGTGCTGGTATCAGAGAAGTCCATTTCCTTCCCTTCAACCCCGTGGACAAGAGGACTGCTCTGACCTACATCGATTCTGATGGAAATTGGCATCGAGCTAGCAAAGGTGCCCCTGAGCAGGTAATCTTGTCTTACCTCAATTTTAGGTATGGGGCAAGAAAATTCTGGGAGATAACCAATTCTAATGTTTTTTATTCTTTGTGACAGATATTAGACCTATGCAACTGCAAGGAAGATTTCAAGAAAAAGGTTCATGCAGTGATTGATAAGTTTGCTGAACGCGGACTTCGTTCCCTAGCAGTTGCAAGACAGGTCTGCAAAATGTAACTTTTATTATGTACTTGTTGCTGAGTTGTCTGAATTCCATGATCTCATTGCTGTCATTGAGTTGCAGCAAGTACCAGAGAAAACAAAGGAAAGTCCAGGGGCACCATGGCAGTTTGTTGGTTTGTTGCCGTTATTTGATCCTCCCAGACATGACAGCGCAGAAACCATCCGCAGAGCTCTCAATCTCGGAGTGAACGTGAAGATGATTACTGGTAAGTCTCATTTTTCTTATTCTTTGTATAATACCATTATTTTTATGTAGTCCCAACCATTTTGTTTTTTCCTTTCTGGGGACTTTGATGTTTCATTCATTTTGTATAATTTGTGGCCCTCATTATGTAGGGGATCAACTTGCTATTGGCAAGGAAACTGGCCGGAGGCTTGGTATGGGAACGAACATGTACCCATCTTCCGCATTGCTTGGCCAAGACAAGGATGCATCCATTGCTGCCCTCCCTGTGGATGAGCTGATAGAGAAAGCTGATGGATTTGCTGGAGTATTTCCAGGTGGGTTCTACATGCACTTCCTTTTTCTCTTGTTTCCTCTCTAAATTTACACACCCCCTTTAGTGAAATAGTTAACTTCTTTGGTGGTTAGCATTGCCAATGGACCTTTAATTGGTTTGAATTCAACCTATATAAATAATTGTCCAAAGCATACACAATATTTAATTTAATTTTTTTTTCTGGAATCAAAACATTTTGCCTTGGACACTTTGACAATTTATCACAGTTCTTAATGGTGACACTTTTAAAATTTACCACTTAATTTTAATTTTAATGTTTATTTTATTAATGAGTATGAAGCAGACTTTCATAGTTCGTTATTCTTCTTAACTTGACAAACCCCCTTGTTCTAACTCTTTCTTATTATAGAACACAAATATGAAATTGTAAAGAGGCTTCAAGAGAGGAAGCACATCTGTGGAATGACAGGAGATGGTGTCAATGATGCCCCTGCTTTGAAAAAAGCAGACATTGGTATTGCTGTAGCTGATGCTACTGATGCTGCTAGAGGTGCTTCAGATATTGTTCTCACCGAACCTGGTTTAAGTGTGATCATAAGTGCCGTACTGACAAGCAGGGCCATATTCCAGAGGATGAAGAACTACACCGTTAGTTACCTCTATGTTCTTTCCTCTGAGCTATCTTTTTCCTAGTTGTTTTGTAAATGTTCTCATGCCACTCTACTTAATTTATTCCATTTTGCAGATCTATGCTGTTTCAATTACCATACGTATTGTGGTAAGTGAAGCAATACTAGGTTTTGAGATGTTGTGTTGCTTTTCCTATTTTATGTTTTGTGTGTTCTCATTACTCTAAATTTTGGGCAGTTTGGCTTCATGTTCATTGCTTTGATATGGAGGTTTGACTTTGCACCATTCATGGTATTGATCATCGCCATCCTAAATGATGGTAAGACCTATGCACCTATCTGTTAGTACAGTTTATACTTATTAAATTAGTGATAAATGAGTCTGAATTTGTGCTTACCATCTGTTAGGAACAATCATGACAATCTCGAAGGACCGAGTGAAGCCATCTCCCCAGCCAGACAGCTGGAAACTGAGAGAAATTTTTGCTACCGGTGTTGTACTTGGAGGTTACATGGCACTAATGACTGTCGTATTCTTTTGGATTATGAAAGATACAGATTTCTTCCCGGTAGGAAATATAACTTTGTAATGTTCATTAAGTATATAACTTCACATTCATTTCGTTAAGTATCTTTAAATTTTATTTACCATTTTTCATGTTGCAGAACACCTTTCATGTAAGGTCTATAAGGAATAACGATCCTGAAATGATGGCAGCATTATACTTACAAGTGAGTATTGTGAGCCAGGCTCTTATCTTTGTTACAAGGTCTCGTAGCTGGTCCTTTGTTGAACGTCCTGGACTTCTCTTACTCGGAGCTTTTGCAGTCGCTCAATTGGTAAGCATTTTATCTACTGATTACCTTTAATAGTACTATTTTCACAGTCATTTATTATATTAAAGTCTTCCTTCCTCTTTATTTTGAAGATGTCTATGTATGCTTGTATGCTAGCGTATGTATTTGTTTGTCAGTGTGTCAACATAGGCTTGAAGGGAATACTGGTAAGTTCCTAGAATTCTTAGGAATTTCCAATAAGGTGCAGGTGATTAATCTTAAAAATTGTACCTCTTGAAAGTAAATTATACTCTACTAAGAAGGCTTGAAACATGTATGTTGATGTGCCTAGTAATTTTGTACATAGTCGAAAATAATATGGTGTTGGGAGACTCTCAAGCAGGCCACCACATTTTCATGTGTTGTGCCTTACTAGTTTGCTAAAGAGGCCTTTTGGGGCCATGTCATTATTATAGCACCTATTCTGTTACTAAACCGTAACTCAGGTTTGAACATAGAAGGATGTTTTTATTTTTATACTGGACCTATAAAAATATGTTCACTATTTATATGGTAACCCATTCTGCAAAATGACAGGTAGCAACTCTGATAGCGGTCTATGCAAACTGGGGTTTTGCACGGATACAGGGAGCTGGCTGGGGTTGGGCTGGTGTAATCTGGCTTTACAGCGTGTTGACATACTTCCCTCTTGATATCCTTAAATTTGCTATCCGCTACATTCTAAGTGGGAAAGCTTGGGATAATCTTTTGGAGAACAAGGTATGCTGTTGTATGATAGTCTTTTAAAATAAGAAGCGCTCCAGTAGTGAGTTATTGTTCAGATTCTGCAAGTTCTTACCATAATTTTTATGATGCTGTCTTCCCGTAACAGACTGCCTTTACTACAAAGAAAGACTATGGCAAAGAAGAGAGAGAAGCACAGTGGGCTGCTGCACAGAGGACCCTACATGGTCTTCAACCACCAGAAACCAACAACCTTTTCTCCGACAAGAACAGTTACAGGGAACTTTCAGAGATTGCAGAACAAGCCAAGCGCAGGGCTGAGGTTGCAAGGTAAGCATTAAGTATACTTATACCTAGATATATAAATAAGCGTTAATTGTAATGCAGAAGTTTTTGAATTGCTTAGAGAATTTCTTTTACCATTTTTATTGCAGGCTTCGGGAGTTGCATACACTGAAGGGTCATGTTGAGTCAGTTGTTAAACTCAAAGGGCTCGACATCGATACAATTCAACAACATTATACAGTTTGAGGAGCTTTATAAAGGGACCAAAGAGGCTATAAGCTTCCTCCTTCAATGAGAAGCCAAAGTTAATGATGATGATGATGATTAAGGCCTTAGTAATAACCTTGTGCCTAGATTAGGTTGATATTGCTCATGTTAGAAATTTCGACTAGTTTACTTTTTATTGTTATGGTGTTGCCTATTTGGCACAGGAAATCTCTTGTGTAGCCAAATAACATGAAATTAAATTTTCTTGTTTTTACTCATTATCAGTCTTCTCATGTGACTGCTGCATGCTTTGCATTATTACTGTACATATTAGGAGCTAGGAAGAGAAAATAAGAATCCAATATTATGGATATTAGGGGACTTGAAGCTTTCTTTTGATGGTTGATTATGAAAATTGGGAAATTGATGTGGGAAATTTTTAAGGCACCTGTTCTATTTCACTCTTGGTTATAAGAATGGAGGCCATCTGCTCCCACTTTGGATATGTATTTCGTTTGGTTTTGTTTGTATCAAAAAGGTGCCTGCAAGATAAGCAATTAGTTTACAAGTTGGCACTTTCATCTATTGTAAAGAAAGAAAATCTTACTTGCCTTGTTTCCGAATCAACATTGAAATGAGAGAAGATATTTAATGCCTTTGTTATTGCAAAATGCACACCCAAAATGATTTTGTTTTTAGACAAAGCAAAGCTAGCGTTTCTGCAAGCAGTGCATACTGGCAGTTCTTTCTCACTTTACCTTTTTTTTTGGTGTGATCCTGGAAGAGAGAGGAATGGGTAAAGTATAGAAGTGCCTTACCACATAAAGCGAGAAGTCCCCACTTTTTCCCTTCAATTTTTGGTTGGGTTAAAAGATGGCAAGGTTGGACATCCAAGTTACCTTTTCTTTCCGTCTCACTGCTACTTGTATCAGTCTCATTTTATTTTGAAGTACATGTTGCAGAATGCCTAACTATAAAGTCAATTATCAAGGCTAAATCTATCTCCCATTAGTAGGGTAGATTGATCTTCACCACTTAGGCTGCAGACCCATTCATGTAGTGCCTCATACTTACCTAAGAACCTAAGGCAAACCAACTAGCCCCAGACATGAGGCTGGTTGCAATTTAATTGCAAGCACAACTTGGACCCTCTGCCACTCATTCATGGGCTTACTAAGAGAATACAAGTCTAAGTTAAACCAAAACCAATGATGGCAAGAATGATTATGAATATAAACAAAGCTAATGTTTTCTTGATAGACAGTTTGACAACACAAGACGTTTATGTTGCTAGATTGTGAATTTGGGCTACACATTCAGGCCAGAACCAGCATAGTCAGTGATCCAGATTCACATTCTGACCATATAAACATCTTATACTGTTATTATACAAACTTTAGCTACTTGAAATTCATTGGAGAAACTTTAGCTACTTAAATTTTTACCTACAAAACGACAGAATACATTCTATAATCTAGTTCACAGCAGTGCAATCATGCCTAATTTCACCCTGCTTTCCAGTCCTAACCCCCACCCTTCCGAGCTTTGTCATGGCAGCCACGAAAGCCCGTTGAAAGGCGGTGGCATTGGCTGCAAATAAGTTAACAGTTTTTCTTGATCTACTGTCAGTGAACAAAGTTTGATCAGAATTGAAAAGCCCTTTTCCTTGCTGAAGGTTCTTGTAGTACATATTGTCAAACTTTTGGGGTGTGTTTGGGTCCATATTGATTGCCATTCTGGGGTCTACATTTTTTGGACATAGTTTCTTGAGCTGGTTTGCATATGCCAGGTTCAGTGTTGGATCAATTCTGTTCTTGCTCTTGAAATTGTAGACCCGGTGGGTGAATCGGCTGCAGTGTGAGAACCCAATTGTGTGTGCTCCTACAAGTACACACCCCTTTTCGTTATGGAAAATTGAAAATGGAAAATATTGAAAAACAAGGACCAAAATATGTTTTCAAGTACCTGAGAGGGCAATGAGATCAGTTAGAGTGAGATGATGTGAAGCAAACATGTTAGTGAGCTGGTCTAGTCTGAAATCAGGACGAGGAAGATGTTTTCTCACACTGGTTTTTGTTGATATCCTCCCATCAAGTCTCCCCAATTCAACTGAATAAAATGGTCCCCCAGTCTGCAGCAGTAGCAGCACCAAGAACATGTTAAGATTTTTTGTGAGACTCTAATTAGTATAATGTTTAAGTTAATATGCAATTAGGCAAAAGCAATCACGTTTCTCAATGAAAGGGACAACTTTGCTTTTGATTAGCATAAAGGTTCACATGCACAAACCCAACAAATGAATTGGACCGCACTCCATGTGAATGCACAGTACATCAATAATTGTCACATTGGATCCTGCTATATCCTTTTAGAGGTTTTCAAATGTTATGCAACTATGATTTTTTTCAGAAAAAGGTAAATTCAGATCACAAAAGTCCCTTCAAAATTCAGAGTGGTAAAGGGAAAATGGTATGCCTGTTTGTTTACCAGTTTTATGACATCCCTTGTGGCCATGGCCAGAATTTCAGCACAAGAAACCTTGTTCCTGCACCTTTGCACTCTGTCAACAGCAGCCTTGGCTTTGATCACTGTGTCAAATCCATCTCCAGCGAGTGACAGATTATCCGGGTTGTCCTTCTCTGCTGATTTGTTTCGAAAAGCTAGCATTATTGAAGCATCACATCCCTGTCCAAAAATTTCACACTCATTGCAAATATATATATGTTTGATGGAATACCAAATTTGGAAAACAAGGAATGATGAATATGTTGTTGAGGACAAAGTGAAGTACCCGGACAAAACAATCATGGAAGAAGAGTCTAAGGGTAGCTGGTGCTGTCACAATGGTCTGCTCAAACTTCTGTTTCACTGCAGCATGCACAATTGATTCAACATTTGGGCATGAATTTCTGTAATAGTCTACTCTGAGTTGAGCATAACTTGTGCTCACAAGGAAAAGAAGAAAGAGTAAAGGAAGAAATAAAAGGGTTTTAACATGCATTTCTAATTTGCTAGTGTTATGCTTGGAGTACTTGGGATTGTTTGAATCAGTTTCTTGATTGCATTGATGTTATGCATACACAAGCATATATATATATAAAGATGCTGTGAGGTGGGTTGGTGTTGTCTGTCAAGAATCTTATGAGTAATGACAATGGGACATGAAATTAAACAATAATGGTAAAGCCATAAAGGCATGCTTGGGTAAAAAGGTAGTGAGGATTAGAAAAGCTGGCTTTATGACAATTTGACAAGCATGCAAGCTAACATGCTTGGAGGTCTAGGTTGTCCCTAGGGGTTTTGGCATATTGAACACGGAAATGTAATATTGCTTCTTGCTCTTGCTGTAGTGCCATTTGGAATATTGTATCTGTGAATTGAACTTGGGTTTGTCACATGACAAGCAGATAGAAATCTAACTGCTCTACAAGGATTTTGTGCTACATCCAAATTTGGTTTATGGTTCATTTCTGTTGCCATGTGAGTTTAAGGTATACAATTAGAATAATTAGCTAAAAGCAAGATGCACCCAAACGAAAACGTCGGTGTGGGAATGTCTTATTGCTTTGTTTGAACAGGGGCAACCTTGAAACACTGCCACATGGTCACCCACTTAAAATAGAATCCTAGTGAGAATGAACCATTTTCTTTGAATAAAATAAAAAATAGAACCTTCTTGACTAAATTCACCACGTTAGCATGATGATGATGTGGTATGCATTTTTCACCCAACATTTTTCTCCCTAAACAGATGCATTTACTTGGAAACCACAAGGTTATTTATCCTAAATTTTTATCTTACTTATATGACATATGATATAATGATATGGTTGGCAATTTAATTAATTAAAATATTTTAATTATTGTTTTTCCAGTATTTGTCTATACTAGTAATACTACTAATAGGTATGGCCTGGGCCTGGGCCTAGGGTTCAATGGCCCATCACATCACATGTTGGCCACAAGCTAACTTTGGCCCTATGCTACCTTCAGTTGACTTCCCGCTAAAGAAGAAGGCTACGACGTCGTGTCTGTTAGTGAGCCAGTCACTTCCCGCGAGAGAGAGAGAGAGAGAGAGAGAGAGATGGCAGCGGCGTCGTTTAGGTGGATACTGCAGTTGCACAAGGACGTGCCAAAAGCCGCTCGATTCTACTCGGAAGGCTTGGACTTCACCGTCAATGTCTGCACTATTCGCTGGGCCGAGCTCCAGTCTGGCCCACTCAAACTCGCCCTCATGCAGTCCCCCAAGTAATTCTCCTTCTCTCTTAGTCTTTCGTTCTCAATGCATATTCTGTGTTTGATTATTTGTCTACAGAAGCTGTTTACACACACCCTGTTTCGTAAATGGCACATTTTGTGTGTGTGCGTTTGTGTTTTGAGCAAAGCCTATATAATTTGGACAGACCCATATTCTACTTTTCTCAATAAGCCTTGGTTCTTGGGGTTTGATCCTATTAACAAGATGGCATTGTATTTTTGCTATAGAATATTGTGTACAAATCATTTTATAAAATGATGATACTATTTGGGTTTTGGCTCTGAATGAAAAATGGCAGCTGCTAATCCAGTTTCACAGTGATCATTTAATGCAGAAGGGGTACTCTTCACTTGTGTCTTTCACAGTGCCGGACATTAATCAAACAGTGACAAAACTAATGGCATTGGGAGCTGAACTAGATGGCCCTATCAAATATGAAATCCATGGGAAGGTGATGACCAAATTTCTAAGGACACCCTTGATGTAGTTTACTTGTCTAAGATTGCTATGGTTGATGCAAAGATGTCACATAATGGTCCTGTGTCCAGGTTGCAGCCCTGCGATGCATCGATGGGCACATGTTGGGCCTCTATGAACCTGCATAGGAGTTGCAGAAGCAAGCAAGCCCCCCTCAATACGCAATTGGCTGAAGTAGGCTGCTTGGAGCTTTTGTTATGGCAACTTGAAATCTCTGAACCCATTGAGAATATTTGAGTTTTTATCCTTCAATAATTGATACTGATTGATCATCAAGAGTGGGCATAGCATGTCAAGTGTTGTGGGACTTGGAAATAGAGCAAACAGTGTAACCAAAGAGTGTTCTGTGTAGATGGGGTATTTGGTTCATACATATCTCCAAAAAGTGGCAGGAAGTCTTTCTTCATCTTTTTGGTTGCACAGTTTGGCTCCATCACTTTAGAAACGAAGTAGTAGTTTCCATTTGTAGAAAAGGAAATCAAATCGAAAATGGAAAGTGCAGTTCGACAATCTGGGTACTCTCTTTAGCATTGGTTGGTCATGATAAAGTCAGCAAAGCAATGAATCCATGTGTTAACAATTTGATAAATTCAATAGAGACGTCGACTTTTTAGATTTAGTGTTGCAAGGGTGTTTATTCATGAGTCTCGTATCGTAAGAGATCTTTGACCATTTAAAGCCATAAATTTGAGACCTCTATGTAACAGAATTATAAATTTATAAGAGTTTGGCTTTAGCCAACTGGCTCCACAAGGCTTGCAAAGCACACAAAAATCGTACACGCAGTCGTTCAACGTCAAGCTAGGCCCTTCCCCTAGTTCAGGAGTTTATAGTACTTTTTTTCTGGTTCATCCTTCTCATTAAAATGTAGGATATTATAAATTGATTCGTGTCTAAAATGGCCTAATTTAAAGCGATGGCAAAGTTCTCACCCAAAAAAAAAGTGACGGCAAATTGGATTCATCGGATAGCATGATACAGATATTTTGCAGTGATAATAAGTAGGTGATACTTGTATATACAAAATGATGAAATCAGATCTATTGCTATTTTAGCCTAGTAATTGTCTCACGAATAGTTAAGTAGTACTCTACTGCTGAACAACTAGAGCTCTATCCCACCACCATTTTTGCTATGGCTTTGTACAAACCCAAATGTTCCTGACAGGTATGGCATTAAGTAGGGCACCCCTCAGATATTTCCCGAAGGGCTTGCGGCAAATTCAACACAATCTCTGCATATGCTGGCGTACGAGAAGAAAACAAAACCAGGAATAATTAAAAGACCAAAAAAAAATCAACAAAAAATGTAGATACTTATGAAGCATATACATGAATAGCGCAGTAAAAAGTGCTTTGGAATTGATCATGAAATCTTGCTTATAACTAACCCAAGAAATTAGCATCAGCTGTATAAAAGTTTCAATGGGTTGTTTTGTCATATATCAAACATAATCCTAGACCAAAAAAAAAATTTTCAGAAATTACCAAGTATCATCAGGTTAAAGTTGCAAGGGTCCAATTCCTCATCAAAAGTTTTAAAAGTCGTTTCATTGACAGCACTAAGCAAGGAAAAAAAAGTCATCAATTAGAAGGAATACCTTCAGGTAAGCTCATAGTTCGCAACGCGTCCTCTGCATAGGAGAGGCAGGTTGGACCTTCCAATTCCCTTTTGTTCATAGCTGATGTATTTAAACTGTTTTTCCTGGATAGCACTGGCCATGCTACCACACTGACATGAGTTGGAAGTACAGCAACAAGATCTGCATATCTAAGCTTTACTACTACCTTGCTGCAAAAAGAAACTCAGTCTTCAGCGTGATGGAAACATCTTTACTAATGAGGATCTATCTAATCATGCCTGGTACCACAATGACAATCAACCAGGCGTAATATAATGTTATGACTTGAAATCAATCTATTATATCTTGTGATGATAGATATAAAAGGTAGCAGATACTATCAATCACTTTTGTCTTTCAAAGGAACATCATTAAAGTGAGCAAATTTATCATTGCCCTACTCAGAACAAAGCTAAATTGATTGTCGGTGACACAAGCCAGGCCTGGTAATTTAGAATACTGACCAACCAGCAAGCTTCAATAACAAATTACCAAGCTCAAAAGAAACCACACCTCTACATGGAAATGGCTTGAGATACTTCAAAACCATGTAAACTATTACTAATATGTTTAGTCACCTAAAAGTATATGAACATGCTGACAGATAATTACATATATGTTTTATTAAAATAGTACCCCAAAAAAATAAGTTGAAACAACCGAATACATTGTAGTGCAGAAAAAAGGACCAACCAATCATAATCAGCTAGCGAGAATTCAATTAAGTTGTAGGGAAGGGTAAAATGAATTTCTTTAATCTGGTTCCCATATAACTCCTTGACAAGCCGAACCTGCATGAAAAATCAGTGAAGTTGAGGTAGTAATGAATTAAATCTTGTTATTAATAAAAATATTAAAAGGGAATAAAATAGGTATAATGGAATGGAAGAATGTTGTTATACCCAAGAAAAAAAAAAAACATTTCACCTAACCACCACCATTAACTTTTCAACATTTCCAATTTTACTCAGAATTCCACACATTTCATACTTCCATCACTTCATGATTGTGCGGATTGCAACAAGGTAACCCACTCTGCACCCAACTGTAAAGGGGCAGATTTAGATTTAAATCAAATAAAGTGGACCTGTTTTAACCTAGTTCAGCTTCTGGGCAGGACAAGTCATACTTATATAGTCAACCTTTTTATATTTTGATAATTATAATCCACCTTCCTATATATACACACACACGTCTTGGATTCTAAAGTCTCTCCAATTCCCTTCTAATGTTTATATATGCCAACAGCATACCTGTTCCCTTCTGTCCACGTAAGACTGCAAAAGCTCACCAACGTAATCTATAAATTTCTGAAAGCAGATCATCAAGAACAAATAATGAGGCCAGGTGCCATAATACTGTGTCAGCCATTCCAATTCAGGAAACCAACCGTACCATAGCATTGGAGGAAAGAAGATCATTTTCTGCTTCTCGTATTGGCAAAAAATATGGAATGGTGTGTTCAAGGACAGTCATCTTCTCAAGAAATGACTTGCTCTCAAGCACACAATGGAATAGGTCGCAAGGTTCTCCTGCACCATGGCAGAAACAGTCAGCTTCCCCATTGCTTAAGCCCAAAATAATGAGTTTACAAATTACAACCTTGTGTTTAAAAAAAGAAGAAGTGTCTATAGAAGCCCTAAGAAAACCTATTAAGAAACCTACCACGCCACTAAACCAAGGAGGGAATTAGATGGTCCCTTAATCTGGTTTACCCTAGGGCCTAAACACAAACATAGAATACTAAAAATATAAAACATCAATCTCAGTCATGATCATAAGCAGTAGAAAATAATGTAACAAAAAAAATGACGTCTTTTGTCCTAGGATAGAAAAATGACATTTTCTTCGGTTAGCAGAGCTAGACACTTAAATTAGTAGATAAATTGAAAATCAGTTCACAGCATACCTGCATAAGACGTCTCATACAGTATGCCAATTCTTGCCCCTTCCAAACAACAAATCACCTGTTCACCAGAATAATTAAGCCAATATTCAGGAAACTTCTCACCCAAAAAACATATACCAAAAAAAGAGATCATAAAATAAAGATTGCCATACGCATGTGCTCTATCTAATATGTAAAAACTACAACTGGATTTAACCAAATTTTTTGTCTTAGCCTTTATTGATTAAAACAAAACTTCCCAAAATTACCTTATTTCCAACTTTATAAGTAATTTTTTCTTGGGAATGAGGACTGGGCAACATGTTTATGTCTCCAGCCATTGCCTTTCTGTCTACCTCCATGTGAACCTGATTAAAATCAAATCAAATAGATTAGGCATTTATTCATGTTTCATATGAAACACAAAACAGCAGAAGGAAAATCAGATATCAACTCAATCATTGGATTCTAACATCAAAAGATTCAGGAGAGCCACAGTAAATCTCAATCCCTTTAAAGTATCAAAGGGAACCATACCCGCTCTCTTATTGTAGCCAGTAGTCCATCATTCCATTGTTCACCATCTAAATAAATCTCTACAAAAAAACATATATATTACTTCTTAGTCAAAACAGAAGATAAACCAAAACTATTTCAAAAACCAACAAAAACAAAGCTTAATGAATAGAAATATACCTTGAGTTTGTAAAGCCCGTGCAGCTTCAAATTCCTTTTGTAGACGCTCATAAATTGTCTTGTCAGCATCCCTGTCAGATCATAGAAGACGTATTAGAAATAAAATATATATATATTGCTATCAAATATGAGCACACTGTCTACAATTATGACCAAGATATGCACACATGCTTTCAAGAATACATAATTACATGCAAAAGAATAACGATTCAAAAAAGCCCAAATCCCAAAGTAGCTCATGGTCCCAAAAGTCATGGAAAATCATAGGAAACATCAGGTGATTCAGACTAGTTTTGGTCTTTTCGCAAAAGATATTTGAAATTGCAATGACCGACAGATCATAATCAAATTGATATTCCAAATAGAAATATACAAGGAAATGGTGCTACCCACATGGTCGAGATAATCAAGGAACAACTGGACTCCTTTTTTGGGTGTATCCAAAGCATCTAAAATGCCTGCAGTTATAAACATAGATATACAATAAGATTTCTTAGTAGATCTCTATCTTTCTTACTTTGTTCTTCCTCCCTTCCACAATATCTTTATTCCCCTATTTCATTGCATACATACTCTCTAAAATGAACATAAAAGGTTGGGCATTACAAGTTCCAAAGTGTTCAATTTGATATCCTTGGACCAACCAATATTATTTCTGTCAGTAATAATACCAACCATCACTGGTATTTGGTTAATATTTTGAACTGAATTAAATAATAATCCTATGCACTTGGGAAACAGGCGTATGACGACATGTATGAGTCTATGACAAAGAAAAAGAAAACAAGATAAATATTGATGCATATATTATTGAGCCTCGAGGGCATCTCCACAAGAAAGCCTTTAGAATTGTGAGTCACAGAAAGAAAATAATTTCTCAAAACAAGATCATTTCATAATTTTTAAAAACAATAGATGGTTCCATGACATTATACTGTGATTTCAAAACAACCAAAAACTACTTGATAAATGAAGACTTGAAAACTGGTGAAGCAGGTTTTACCTAGAAAGACGCTCTGCTAACTCACTATGCCTTTTGAGAACATTTGACACTGTCAATCACAGGAAAAGCTTCAATGGCTTCATAATAAGCAATCATTCTTATACATGATGTGATACAAAACAAAGAAATAAATATGAAAAGAGATTGGTTACATCTAGCTCGTGTAGCCTCTAACCGAATGTCTTCCTCTTGCATAAAATTCTGCTAGAAAGCAACACAAAGTATAATCACCATACAGGAAAAAAAGAAAAATAATTATGAAGAAATAGAGCGATGCAGTTGCAGCAAAAATCTGCAGAACACCAACAAGTTGACTGTACCAATCACAATAAACACACTGCAACTAGCTTAAAAATGAAAATACATATTATATATGTTTATATTGCACTGCAAATTATGCACAAAAGCTATCTATGTATTACGGAAACAGTATATTTTGCATATTTTCAATTTATACAAAGTAATAATAAACTAACCCACATACTAAACAAAGGGATAAAAAAATAAGCAAATAAAAGAGCAATAAGTAAAAAGTATTACCACTTCCCCCATTAAGCCATAGGGACGTCCGCTCAGCGATTCAAATTGCTGCATTATTCAACACAAATTGCACTCCTCAGTCCATAACAAGTTAGATTAGCAATGGCGATAACAATCGAAAATAACAGTAACCTAAGCAATGGTGAAGAACTCCCATCCAAGAAAAATTTCCAACGAATTTCGCGGCAAAATTAATCGGCGAGATTATGAATGAGAAACTGACCCTGCGAGAGGAGTCCCCGAGATAAGCGACTTTCCTCGGCCTCCTCCTCAGCGACTCCTCTGTGTCGCTGTAATCCATTGCGAGAGAGAGAGAGAGAGAGGTGTGATTGGGTTTAGGGAGTAAACTGAATCAAAATTAGGGCTTGTGAAAATTCAGTGGAGGTGAAACCGAGAAACGAGTGGGCCGCCAAAGTAGAGTTCCATGTCCTTCGCCAGCAGACAGGGCCGAACGAGGCAACCACCAAACAGTCTAGGAAGAATTACTAACAACCTTTTTTTTATTTTTTATAATTAAACTACTCACAAGTTCACAACTTTACTATTCTTATTCTGACAAAAAAAAAACTTCTTATTTTCTTAAGAGAGCAATTTATTTTAGGAAAACACCAATACGATTTTGTTTCCTCACAAATGCACAATAAGCACATAATGTTTTTTATGCTTAATTAGCAAGTGCTTTGCAAACATTACATCAAGTCTTATTTAAGTCCGCAAACTTTAATTTTATTGTGGTCTATTAATTTTTTTATGTTTCTCACATAACTATATTTATCAATTTTATTTGAATTTTCGTCAAATATGTGCATGTGACAATCACGTGCTTTGATAATAAGCCTATAGTAAGTAACATGAAAAAATTAGTGGACCACAAAATGTAAAAGTTAAATTCGTAAACTCAAGTTAGCTAAAGGTAAAATTTGTGCATTGTTGCTATAATTAAGTCATGTTTTATATGATCATATAAAATAGACTTATTTTTGCAAATGTCACCTTCAAGATAGACTTTGTCTATGGCTTTTAAAACTTTGAAGGTCTTACTTTAAAACTCAAACTTCTATCATCGTTGCAAATTGCTTGATTTCGGCACCTCAATCCAAATGTTCAAGAAGCTTATGTGATTGAAAATTTTAGTCATTTCCTTCACATAAGAAAGCAAACATGCTACATTTTATGGCCTAGATTGAAAGACGTGTCATGTGTTATTAGTCGTAGTTACATTCAATGTGGAGGAGTTGACCAAAATGCCCCGAAAAGTTGACATGCTAACATCACGTTAGCTTATCTAATGACTGGTACCACATTGGTGACTAGTTTTTTGATTTCATATTTCGTGTCTTGCAAGAGACATTGCGCCCCACCAACGTCAAACTTGTTCGAGAGCCGATCTCCCTTTCGACACCCAAGCTCGGATTGTAAAATAAGACATTTAAATAGGATAAAGTGAAAATTTTTAAAGTGGCACTTGTAAAATTAAGCATAAAAATATGCACATTTCATATCAAAGATATTTACCATGATATAAGATGTGCACGTGACATATATACACTTTGATTATCTATACAAAATACAGATTTATAGACTTGATTTTGGATTGAATTTCTAGACCTAATTTCTCAAAAACATATATGTTTTTGCTAGTCCAATTTTCTTTTGCTAAATGCTACCTTAAAAATACAAGATTTAAATTTCATGTAAAAACAGTAAAATTCTTCCGAAAACGCAGCAAAAAGAAAAGAAACTAAAATAAAAATGTTTACACAAAGAAAAAAAAAAAAAAAAAANAAAGACACAAGGCGAGAGACCTTCTGAGAGCTACCGAGAAAGAAGAGAACGAAGAGAGAGAAAAACAAAAGAAAGAAACAAAGAAAGGAAAGAGAGAGAGAGTCTTAGCAGCGATCGAGCTACACAGACAGAGCGAAGTTCGAATATAAATCAGCAACACCAAAAAAAGAAAAAAATAAAAGCACTGAAATTTTTCAAAAAAAAAAAAGCCGAAGAGAGAGTGAGAGACAGCGAGAAAGCGAAAGGCAAAGCTCCGAAGTCACTGAGGTTCGATTTCTCTGCAATTCGTCGAGCTCGTTAAGGTCAGAGTTCAATCAATCTCGAAAGCCCTCTCTCACACACACTCTCCAAGCTTTACTTTTGTTTTTGTTGGTATTTTTTGGCGCTTCATTGCGCTTAGTTTTTTGGTCTTCATACAATTGGAGCTCGGTTTCCTCAGCTTCAATTCGTCGAACTCACTGATCTCATTCCCTCAACTTCAAATTTCGTGTCTTGAAGTTGAAAGCTTGTGAATTGCGTGAAATAAATTCTGGTTTCGGATTGACGTGGGGGTGTAATTACACGGTTCGTGAAGTTTGTGAGGAGTATGGTTGTCTGGACCCAAATTTTTGGTGATTCAAACTTAGGGTTTTTTATTTATAATGGTTTTCAATAAATTAAGCTTGCTTATGTATCTTTTTGTTGGGATTTAGCGAGCTGTGTACTTGGGTTGATCTCTAGGGTTTTGGTCTTGAGAAGATGAGATTTGGTTTTGCATTGTATGGTTTGTGGGTGGCACAATTTGGGGTCGTTTGGAAATAAGGGTAACGGTATTCCAGTTTAAAATTGGGGGTTTTTTTGGGGTTTTTTGATTTGGTGGATGGTGTGTGCCTCTGTTTGACCGGATATGCAGAGTTTTGATAATTGATTTGCAATGAATGATATGGACGAGTGCAAATTCTGGGTCTTTTGGAAATAGAAATAACGGTAATTGGCTTCAGGCGGGGTTACTGTGGGTTTTGTGGTTGCTTGTGGATGGTGTATGAATCTGTTTGTTGAGACATGCAACCTCAGCAGTTCGCGAGAATTGATTTGGGTGATTTGAAAGCTCAGATAGTGAAGAGGATTGGGGCCGAGAGGTCAAAACGCTATTTCTATTACTTGAATAGGTTGTTGAGTCAGAAGCTGAGCAAGAAAGATTTTGATAAGTTGTGTCACCGGGTGCTAGGAAGTGAGAACTTGCCATTGCACAATCATTTTATACGGTCAATCTTGAAGAATGCATGCCAGGCCAAGACCCCTCCACCGATTCATTCATTGGTTCCTGCAAAACCTGGGATACAAGCTGCGAACAGTTCTCCAAGTAGAGAAGATGGGCAGGAACAAAGCGGGACCCTTTTTCCAAATCAAAACCAAAATGTACCCATTTGGACGAATGGGGTTTTGCCAGTGTCTCCACGAAAGGTTAGATCCACGATACGTGATCGGAAGCTACGGGATAGACCAAGCCCACTTGGTCCAAATGGGAAGGTAGATAGTGTGTCACATCATTCCACAGGTTCAGAGGATAGCAGTGGTAAGGTTATTATGGAAAATGGGGATGCAAATCCATTTGATTATCAGAGACCAATGCAGCATCTTCAACCAGTTGCTGAGCTCCCTGAGAGTGAAAGAGGTGGTGCAGTTCGACGACCCACAGAAAAACCACGGATACACAGCAAAGATCAGGCTGACTTAGCTGTTACTGAAGATGGGGAAGAGGTGGAACAATCAAATCGCTTGAGCTTCTCAAGAAGTCCTTTAGTTGCGCCACTTGGGATCCCGTTATACCCAGCCAGCATAGGTGGGGCCCGCAAAGCTATGCCCGTGGGTAGTAGTTGTGATTTTGTTAGCTGTTATGACAGTGGGGGATTGCCTGATACAGAGACTCTTAGAAAACGTATGGAGCAGATTGCTGCAGCACAGGGTCTTGGAGGTGTTTCTATGGAATGTGCCAATATGCTGAATAATGTGTTGGATGTGTACTTAAAGCGATTGATTAGGTCCTGCGTTGAGTTGGTGGGAGCAAGGTCTACAGTAGATCCAAAGAAGAATGCTGCACCAAAGCAGCAGATTCAAGGAAAGGTTATTAATGGCATGTGGCCAAGCAATCACTCGCATTTGCAGAGTGGAAATGGGCCCATGGAAGTTTTGCAGGAGCAAAGACCACAGTGCGCAATATCTTTGCTTGATTTTAAGGTTGCTATGGAGCTAAATCCACAGCAACTTGGAGAAGACTGGCCACTGCTGCTGGAGAAGATTTGCATGCATGCATTTGAGGAGTGAAAATACGAAGATATATTCATCCCATGGTTGGGTCGGTCTGTTCTGGTTCAAAAGTCCTGACAAAGTGACAATAGTTGTTCGAGATCTTTGATACAACTAATTCTTATCTCATTGCCAGGATGGACCAGATTTGTTCCTAAGTGGGTAAAGTTCCGGTTCTTGCAAGATGAAATCGTCTGTTTGAGCATCAAATGTCTGTATTTGCTTGCTGCAGAGCCAGGACTGGTCCAGAATTATCTAACTGCAACCAATCAAGGGTGCTTTCAAACTGAACCCCCATGTTTGGTTGTTCTGTTGTATGTTTAACATAGATGCTGCTGTATTTGCTATCGCTCCAGATCTCAAGCTTGCAGTGTAATTGCAGCCAGTGAAGACGACATATAAGAAAATTTTGCAGGGTTACTGTTATGTAGCTCGGTGAGAGGTACAATAGCTTGTGTAAGAGCTGCAGCATGCTCTGTATGTATTTTTAAAATCTGAGAATTGATTGAAATTTCAATATCAATAACACATTGACATCCATTGAACTGTCCTTAATGGCATGAATTTATAGTTTTTAATGTTTCAACTAAATGACACTCAAAATATCCAGCTGCCGAAGTACAATCCTCTACTCATTTGTTCTCACGGAGATCTTTGAATCTATATTTTACCATTCAACATGCAAAGAATTCTTGTGGCAATAGCTCAGCATGCACATACTCACATTTCTGAAACTACTGCCCATTGATTTTTATTGCTAAGATGTTTTATTACTCACGGTATTATTCCTGTTAAAAAGGAAATATTCGTTTCTACATGGCCTGGAGTGCAATCTAATTCAGATGTCTCTATTTCAAATTTGACCATTTTTAAAAAACAAAGCCGTGAGAGTCGCAACCCAGCTTGTTGAATTCGCAGATTGGGAAATGAGGAATTTAAGTAGAAACAAATGAGTAAAATCTATCTACAAGACTAACTAAATTAAATGGAAAAGGGCAACTATTGTTAATTACGTCCACATCAAATTCTTGGCATGATTTGAAACTAATCTGGTTCCGGTTTTTACATGTAAAATATACTGAATATTGATACATGATGTGGTATTGGGCAGCAGATTAATATAATTGTCTGAAATGTGAGTATGGGATATGATGCAGTATCACGCTATGCACTCAATGTTGAAGAAATGGTACAGCGTTGGATATAGTTTTCACATCATTTCTTCAATTATTCAGTCCTCTTACAGGTATGAAAGTTAATTCTTGGATTTGTCACTTTATGCTAAGAAACTTGGGCCTCATGTGATCTCTTTTTCCAATTCATTAACCCACCCCGAAATTGTGAAGTGTATGAATTTTTATTTAAAGACATCATAGATTAGATTTCTCTCCAGTATAAGTTTTCTGCAAATGTCTGAAATATGGATAGTTTATGCTTATTTTTGGTATGGTTGAATTATATCTGAAAAGTTAATATATGATCCCTGTATATCCCTTATTTGTACACAGGCGTACAGATAAATTCTCTTTCACATGCATTTATCTCCAACTCTTCCAGCCTTTTTCCCCTCCTTTTAACGACTTTTTTTTTCAGTACTAGGTGTCTTAAGCACTGTTATTTTTCATGCTTCAACTTTGATCATGCTTTTGTGCTAATTCCCATGGTAATTCTGATGAAGAGCATAATCTTTATACATTCATTTTGTTGTTTCCAATTCTAGTCCTGTCGAGCTTCTTTAATTTGTGTTTTTATTTAGTCGTATCTATTGTTTGCTGTAATATGTATCACTCCTTTGATAAAACTTACTTACCAAAAGCACAACTGGTGATGGGTCAGGTCCAGATTCTTTCTTTGGTCAATGGGTCAGGTTTCAAATTGGTTATTCTTGGAAATGAATTTTTGGGGGTAGGTGGTGGGTTTTATAGATTGTAAATGCATGAATTCTCAGGCTTAGTTTTCTGCATCTTCATTGAAAGAGATTATTCTGCAAGTTCTAGGGAGCTTCGGATTAATAAGAAGCAGAACTTAAACTTCTGTTTCTCTAATCTTTGTCTGAGCAAGAAGTCCTCTTTATTGTTCACAACCCATACACGTGTATCATCAGCTTTTTCAGAATCAAATTTACATGAAACTTTTTAGTCAGCTATATCTTCTTCTGATGTGACTGTTTGGATGCTGTCTTTGGAACTGTTGTCATTCTGTGTGGGGACAACATACATATGGAGTCATCAACTGGTTGTTTCATGGTCAAGGGACAACATAGTTAGCATTATTTAAGCTCCTACATCACTGCTTGTGCTGGAGTGGATTTCCTTTTTTGGTAATGGGCAATGGATGTTTCAATCATCAAATTTAGGTTCCAACCAGGGATGTGCTGCTGAACTCATGTTTTCTTCTCTGTGGTTGTGCATGGGCTGGGCATGTATGTATTTTAAACTACAAAGTACGACACAAAGTAAAAAGTACGATATACGTACGACCAGAGAAATATTGTCAGCATATTGGAGTCTAGGGGGGTAGCCATGTTGGTTTGGTTGTTATAAATTAGCATATACTTAAAAATTTAAGAGAAGGTAGAAATTTAGAATTACCATATGGTCCTTTCATTTTAAATATATTAATTATTAATTACTTATTAAGGGTAAATTTGACATTTCATACATATGGGTCAATAGAGAGTATTGTCTTTTTTTATTTATTTATTACATTGGAGGAAGAGAGTTTGATTCCCGGGTGTATTGGGGGAAGCTAAGTCCAATTCACATGAGAGTATTGTGTTTGACTGCTTATATTTTCACTCTATGTCCTATTTTCCTACCCACGTTATTTTTACTCACTATTAAATTTGAAAAAAATATAAAAACATTAATTTTCACCTCCTATTATTCTTATAATACATTGGGAAATTTTAGCCATACCAAAAAATTTTCTTTTGATACCGAACATATATTTTAAATTTGAATGAACCATTTTATCTCTTAGTCAAATTACCAATGAGGACAAATTATAACTTTTAAAAAATCAAATTTTCTTTCCATACCCAACTCCTTTATCAACCCTAACCTAACTATCCTCACTCATCCTCTCTCATACTCACATTAACATCAAATTAAACTCTAACATTAAAACGAGGGTTTGTAGGTAGATGAATGGTGAAATCGTACCCTATGAGCCTCCAAATGATGTATGCGTGTATTTTGTGTAATTTTTTTTACATTTTTCCATGTTTTAGACGTTTTAAAAATTTTTTGTTCGGGATGTGTTCGACAAACCAGAACCGAATACAACTACAATGTTCGGTTGGAGCCGGCCAAATAAATGACAAATGTTCGGTTGGAGCCGGCCAAACAAATGACGAATGTTCCGTTGGAGCCGGCCGAACAAATGAGAAATATTCAGTTGGAGCCGGCCGAACAAATGACAAATGTTCAGTTGGAGCCAACCGAATATTTGCGACGAACTCGGCAGACCAGAGCCGAATGACCTCCGACAGCATAAATGAATCCAACCCAAAAATTTACCAAAAACTCAAACCAATGGATAAAATTCATATAAAAACAACAGACTCATCATAAAATACGTTTAATTTGTCCAAAATAACAAATAAAAAGCTTAAGGACTGAGATTGGGTGTTCTATTTAGTGGAGGTGAAGGGAATATGGTAGCTATTAGGTATGGTGTAGGGTATGAGTGTAGTGTAAATGCTTGAGTTGGAAGAGAAATTTATTATTGTTGGGTATGTGTGTAAAATTGTGGGTAAAGAGAGAAAATTATAATAATGGGTTGGGTATCTATTAATAAGGGTAATGTGGTAATTGAGGTTGGGTAAAATAAGAAAAAACTTATTTGAAAAAGGTGGGTGTTGGGTAAATTAAGAAATTGGGTAACAAAAGAAAATTGTTGGGTATAAATAGAAATTCCCTAATACATTTTGATATATTAACTCAAACACTCACCTACTAGACATTCTTCCCACGCCACTTACTTATCATTCCACTCACCCATCTTTTTACAAATAAAAGAAAATTTATCTTATACACATCTTATAATTCATTCTTAAATTTTAAATTAAATCCCTAAGATTAATACTCAATTTCTAAATAAAAAATATTAAAATAGAATGAATTCTTGATCTAAAACTATAAATAGATGTATAGAATAATTATACATTTTAATAGATGTATGTGCATTAACCAAATAGTATCATCAATTTAAGTTGTGGTGACAGAGTAGAATTAAGGTTTATGGAATAAAAGAATTATGGAAAAAGATAAGTGACGTGGGATAATAGTTAAGAGGGGTGAGAAGAGTGTTTAGTAGGTGAGTGATTGAGTTGGTATATCAAAGGGTATTATAGGTAAAAAAAGTGTATTTATATTTATTTCAAATAGAATAGTGAGCGGGTAAATAGGACATAGGGTGAGAATATAAACACTCGTTGTCTTTAGAGTTGATATTTGTTGATCATTAACAAAATGCTTGCACAACACGGATGAAGCATGAAATTTTTGTAGTACAATCGATGAATCTCTTACACTCAACTCCTAAATGAGAAAATTTTGTCCTGTAGCAGACAGCAACTGCCATCTTCATCAAGTTGAAGGAGAGTTGCCACTCAATTTGCAAACCTTGCTGCTACAACTTAACATGTCTTTTAGAACATCCATCATCATAGGAAAACCAGGAATGCAAATGTTTTTGAACAACACTACACAAAACTGCAATCAGCAGCAAACAACATAAAGGTGAAGGAAAATCATTGATTCATATTGCCAATGTAATCAACGATTACTCGCACCCTTTTAACCTTAACTTAATCCTAACTCATTTTCCTATTATCCTTTAACAACTTACACTAACCCCAAGGAGCTTTAAACACTGATTTTACAACCCCACTTTGAAAATTTGTCCAAGATCAATATCCAATAGCAATTGTAGTTCTAAACAAACTGCTACAAACTCGTCTGTCTTTGAAATTGACAGGACGCCAAAGAGAGTGAAATAGTGGGAGCTTAGCTCCCATAGTAGAATGCTTAACCCGACACCACGGGAGAGCTTAATTCTCGCCGTGCCACTTCCATGAATAAAAGAAAATGCAGTTGAAAAATAAATGGCAATTCCTTTTCTAGACAAAAATCTCATGGCAAAATGCAATCTGCCAAAGATATATACCCTAAGGCCTCAATTAACCATCAAACAATACAAAAATCTCATGGCAAAATGCAATCTGCCAAAGTTATATACCCTAAGGCCTCAATTAACCATCAAACAAGAATGTAATCTCCTTTTTTTTTCTGAAATTAAAAGAAAAAGGAAACGTATTTGAAAGAACAGCACCACTTTGTATGTATTCACAGTTCCACAAGTGAATGCAAATTCCCGCTGTAGCGCCAACAGCATGGGTTTATTGGTTGAATGAGATGAAAGAGAATTGATATGTACATAAAAAGGGTTGAGAACTAAAAAGGAAGAAGAGAAGCAAGTTTGTACAATGAGGAAGGGAGGTCTTTCCTCTAAATGGTTTATTAATTAAATTATGTGGAGGGTTGTGGTGGTGATGGAGAGGGTGAGGGTGCCGCCGCTGCCTTGCATATAGGGCACCAATTCTTAAGCCGCAGCCACTGGTTTACGCAGACCACATGAAAACTATGCTCACACTGCAATCTCCCAACTTCATCTCCAGCTGCATACTCTTCCTGTAAAAGACAGACCAATAACTATTACTCTGTATATATATAAGGAATCAGATCCAAGTAGTGCAACCCAATAACAAGTTAAATCAGTTTTATAGAAGTATATCTGGTATCCACTCCGAACTTCACATGATGTTAACTAACATTTGGAAGCATGTTCTAATTTCCAAGTTGAACCAAGTAACTGGCTTGGGCTGGTGCAGGTTTAGGGTGAAAACCCACTAAACAAGGCCCAGATGTGCTGCTAGTTATATTACAAGCAAATTATTGTTTTTGCGTGAAAAAAAAAATCATAGCTATGGGAAAATGACCTGGCAGATACTGCATTTGACATCATCCTTTTTTCCATCACAGCCAATGGATGCATCTTCTGGAGGTGTAAACCGATAGATGCTTTTCTTAAGGCAATCTGACAATGCTTCTTCTGGCAATGCTGTGCTCACAGTACCCATCCTCTCTTCTAGAGCTAATAATTCCTGCCAAGAAAGTAGTGAGATGCTGTAAACTGTAAAGAACAGCTGAAGCTAAAAAAAGTTGCCCCGAATTGTGTTATTTTGAAACCCACCATTAGTGGATAATATTGAAACAAAAGTGAACAATGAGAGATACTATGCATAATTTCTATCTAAACTGAATCGCAGTGCAATAACAATAATAGCAAACCTCATATGACATGTTATCAATATCCAGTCTCATGTCTCTATGCTGATCATAGAAGTTTAGACCATTCAGGAACAAATTGGTCTCCAGGACAAGTATTTGCTGCAATGTGAGAAAGAAGAGTAAAAAAAAAAGCAATCAATCAGTGGAAAAAATAAAAACCCTCAATAATTAACAACCTCAAATGTTAGCTCTTCATCATTTTCAATCCTCTCAAGTGCCAGCAATACCTGCACAATTTTAATGAACAAACAGATTAAAGAATGAAAGCATACTATATAGTTCTTTGTGAATCCCCAACCAAGGCAACAAGGAAAGACCTTGTACATGATGTCATAATACCACAGAAATGTACATCAAATTTTTGTATAGTACCTCAGCAATCCCATCCATGTTGTAGCGCCGCAGACCATCCTGATTCATTAGAGAGCGGGAAAAGCCACCATCCGCATTACCAGCTCGCATAATGCTATGTAAACTCCCACTGCTACTACCTGGTCGACTATAAGAATTTGGTCGAATTAAAGGAACTTCAGCAGATGACTGTTGTGATGAACTAGAAGCATTCAAGTCAACAGACATTTCAGGTTGAGACATATGTTGGCCAACTACAGGGGATTCGTTAGCTGATGAATTGTTTCCAGTAACTTGATTAGAAAGCCTTGCCCTCGAGTGACCATTGCCCGTCCTCCGAGTCCTAACTGATGCAACACCATTATCCCTGTTAATAGGCATATTTCTAGCTCTTCTTGGATCAGAAATTGAGATGCCATGGCTAGAATTGGAGTTTTGTCCTGAAGATGACCCATTCATCTTCTTCCCCCTAGCAGCAGAGCTGCTTTCTCCTTCAGAAATTCTTTTCTTCACGGTCTCACTCCTATTGATGTTTGAATCTGATGATGAACAACTGGATGGGACAACATCAGATATCGAATTGCATCTTAGATTTCTTAAGCCATTCCTGGTTGTGCTAGACCGTGTTGTCTGGTTGGTGGTTTTAGATCCCACAGAAACAGAAGAACCCACTGAGGTATCTTGGTTGCGCAGTCCAGATCTCTGACTGAAATTCCTCTGAGATCTTGTATTTGGTGCTACATCAGAGCTTCCAACATCCATCAAGGTGACCTCGCTAGGTTCAGCACTTTTAGCTTCCGGGTGAAGCCCTCTTTGAATCTTTCCAGGTGGGGGAGCGAGATCTGAAACTTCAGGATCATCCTGAACACTACTGGTTTCAGATGAATCTGTTTCCAAATTAGAAGATAGCTTTTTGCAAGGTTCTGTAATGGATTTTCTTGTGTTGCCAACAGAAATGCAAGACCTAGAGGAACTTCCAATTATCTCTTTCCCACTTGAAGAAGGGCGGAATGCAGGCCTTGAGGATTTGGCCTTTTCAATTTGAGCACCTTTCACAGAGTTCAATCTTCCACTGCATCCCAGTCGGCTGCAGAGCTGAGTATTGCGGTCTCTATTTGGAGTTTCTCTCAAAACAAGACCAGATCCCTTTCTAGAGACAAGTCCATCAATAGCTCTTTTACCAGAATACTCATCCATGTATGGTTATTTAAGTCCTTCAATTCTGTAATAACAGTAACATAAATATTTAAGATCATCCATGTTATTTCCAAAAAAATAATACAAAACTTCCCAGTTCCCATACATATTGTTAGTGAAAGACAACTTAGTTCTGGATGATTAAGTATCATGTAGCATTCAAAGAACCCTTAGTACTGATAATTGGTAATTTCCCCCTTAGTACTGATAATTGGTAATTTCCGCTGTAGGGAAAAAAAACAAGGAAACAAAAAGATTGCAGATGTTTCATAACTGAGTCCTAAAGTCCAGATTTTAACAGAACAATATGTCTTATATGCAGACAATATGTTTCATGTGTAGATGCAATGTTTCAAATGTACAAAAAATTATATACAAAAAAGATTCACACCTAAGTGAATCACACATGGAGTCATTGATAATGAAATGGAACATATTATCAAATGAAAACCCACAAAATAAAAGGGAAGGGAAAATCCCTAGCATAAATAAACCGAACTTGGAATCCTTATACGATTAAATTTTAAATTTCAAGTATCTTATAAAATTCTAAGAATACAGGGGACATGGATCAAGATCCATTGATGACAAACAAAACTGGAGGCCAGAAATATTGATCCATTTTATCTGAGGAAGTAATAAAACCCACTAAGCAGTTTCGTAGTTGTTGTAAATTACATAGCCACAAACGTACCCCTACTTCTATTCTGATAAAGCTGCTATCATAATTGCTTTCATCTATAAATCAATTATAAAGGTCTACAACTTTTCTTTACCTTAAGAAAAAAAATAACATCTGCTGAACTTCAGACATAGATTTCATTGCCATTGTAACATATATTGATTGGCTTACAAGAAAAATTTGTATACACATTATTAAATCATACACGATTAACTGTGTTTGATTACTATTTTGAAATATGTTATCAGTACTAATGTCTACCCTACAATAATGCATAAATTTTATGCCCATTATTGAGAATTTTTCTTTCCTTAATCCAACTTATAAAAATCAATTGCAGAACTCTGAGCAGTAGCAATACATGCATCAACATGAGCAAAAGTTCTATGCAGCATACAGAAGAACTGATCAAAAGGCTGTAACATGCAATGATAATTAGATTGGAGTATGAAGTATGATAAACTCGTGAAAAAGGATTAACAAAGCACATTAAGCATACCAAGACCTCTGTTACCGTAAGCTGAATCATTCCTACAAAGAAAACCCAGTAAGTTTTTGGTCATAGGAAAGAGAACCCCATATTTTGATTTCGTCAAAACATAAAAAGGAACAAAGTAAGGAGTAAAAAAAGGACCCAGATGGCCACATGCCCATATAATCAATATATCATCCCAAAAAAGTGGGTCTCTCAATGTTTTGAGAGAACGCTTTTTCTTGAAATATATTCTCCACACAATGTTACTACTTAATTTCTATTTTTACAAAAGACTCTTTCCCCGTGATTTAAGGGCTTGCAAAAAAATAGCTGAATTTTCTCAAATAAAAACCATTGAAAGGAGGAACAAAAAAAAAGTTATTTTTTCTCCTCCATATATATTCAAACAACCCAAACAGTCGAACAGAATTTCACTTTTGAACTTAAATTACTTATTGATGATAGAGCGAAACTAGCAGGAAAAAAAAAAAATTCATCATGATCAGAATTCAAAGTGATAAGAGGGGGTAAAAACATATTTGTAAGAATTATTCCGAGAAACCAGACAGAAAATTCACAGAAACAAGACCAGTCTTTGCCAGACGAGAAGCTTGTGAAAATATCAACTCAAAAAAAATAATTTGAAAACATAGCGAAGGTGCCCAACAAAATAAGAAGAAGAAGAAGAAGAAGATGATGATGATGATGAAGAAAACCCACCTATCATATATACCAAAATTGATAATCAAAGAGAACCCATATTCTAAAAATAGAAGAAACCCAATATAATTAAACAATCATTGAATTTGGATATAGAGGCGTCAGACAAAATAAAGGTCGATAATTCTCTGTTCTACCTAATTCTTCTCCTTGTTCTTCTTCTTCCTTTGGAACCCAGAAGCGAAAAGTGGAAGCCTTTTAGACTTTAGAGAGACAAAGAGAGGCTCTTCCCATTAGAGAGAAAGAGAGAGAGGCCAAAACGTCTTAGAGTCTCTGACTGAATCGAAGAAGGCCTAGACTCTAGAGAAGTCATTTGTCATTACGGACTTGGTTTCATTTTTCTCTTTTTTTTTTGGGTGGATTTTCTCTTTTCCTACTTTGGAAGCTTAACTAGAACCACGTCACAACAACAACCAAACACCAAAGTAGTGCCGTCCTAATGGGAAAGTCAGTTGGGTGGGTTGTGAGCCGTCGGATCCCAGAGGGTCCGAGATCGACGGATCTGGAGGAGTGTGACGTCATGGTCTAATAGGCTATTTTTGTGGACTGCAAGTAAAAGATGGCACTTGCGAGTTGCGAATGTTGTTAACACTACCCCACACGGCCACTCCCAAGTCCAACTTACCATCTCAGCCGCCCACCCTTTTACTCTAATCTTCTGTTAGCTTTTTTTTTTTTTTNTTTTTTTTTTTTTTTTTTCATAATATATTATATTTATTAATAAAATATTTTAATATTATATAATGATTGATATAAATTTTTTTTTATAAAGATTCATGAGTTTTAAAACTTATATATCACTTTAATTACTAAGCTCAATTTATTTGATAGAAGTCATGTATTTTGATGAGTTGAAACATATCAATTTACTCATCACTTTTTTAAATTACCATGAGCGTAAAATAACGACGTTGGCTTTAATTTAGTTTAGGATATAGAAATGAGGAGCATGGTATATCAATAAGGTTTATGGTTTAGAAATGAAGTTTAGGATTTAAAATTAAGGTATGGAGCTTATGGCTTAGGGTTTAGGTCTCCAACGGGAGTTAAACCCTAAGCCATTTTATTGCGCATCAGTCAAACACAAATCTATTACATAAATATTAATATTAATATTAATGTATATTTATTAATCTATTATAATTTATCATTTTCATTTTGGTCCATAATGACAAATAAAATTATGAAAAAGTTCATTGATTACAGTATAATTGTGAAAAGTTTTATTAATTATTTGTAATTGACCATTTCTTTTAGTTATCAAAATTAATATTGGTTAAGAATGTTTTCTTCTCTTTTTGTTAATCCAAAATTAAAATCATTATCCTTTTTTGGTAAATTAAAACCATTATTTCTACCAAAACAAAAAAATAAATCAAAATTTTTTTCTTTTTTTGAAAAGATTTAGATGCTAACCATTTTTATTTCATATGTGCAGAAATTATAATTTCGAACTTAATATCGGTCGTTCAACATATGAGACCGATTGAATAATAAGTTTAAGACAATAATAAACGATTGGCGTATATTAATTGTAGAATTTTAACTTTTAAAAGCTACGATGCTTCGACAGATAGTATATTTTCTTATTTTTATCTCTTTGTCGATATAATTATTTTTTCCTTTTTTGAAAAGATTTAGATGCTAACCATTTTTATTTCATATGTGCAGAAATTATAATTTCAAACTTAATATCGGTCGATCAACATATGAGACCGATTGAATAATAAGTTTAAGACGATGACGATCAATTGACATATGTTAATTGTAGAATTTTAACTTCTAAAAGCTACAATGCTTCGACGGATAGTATATTTTCTTATTTTTATCCCTTTCTCAATATGATTATTTACTTGATGGTGCATAATCCCTTGCAACTCAAATTTTATATTTTAACTTTCGAATTTTGAATTTCCATCCAAATCTAAGAGTTTAAAAACTAAACTCTAAGCTATGAATATGTATTGATTGCTAGATGATGGAAAATATTTTTTACTCGCAATCAATCGAAGCCTGTATCGATAGCTTGATTCCAAATTAAGAGGATAAAGGCTAAAACATATTTGATAAAAAGATTAAGGGATGCATGGGTTGCAGTCCATTTTTTAATAGCTTTTTTAAGGTAATGATAACCCTAATCCACCCCAGCTTGGGTCACTTCAACAACCCATCTTAATTAGCCTACACCAAATTAAATTAAATTACAGTTTTCAATATCAAGGGCCCAAAAGGATTGAATCCGACGGTCGATAGAAAAGACCCTTCGAAACCCATCATGAAACTCTTTTCACGCAATTTCAGATTTTTATGTATTATGTATTATTTTTATAATTTTGGGTAATTAGTTTATTTTATTTTGGTACAACGACAACGATCGCACCACCTAAAGCAACATGGAAGTACATATTGTGGGTATGATTTCCCTGCACGTCTTTCATGTGCTTTACATTGTATCTTTCTCTCATCCATCATCATAATAATAAATTAATAATAACAAATTGATAATAATATTAATAAAGGTAAAACAAATTATAAAAAATAATATGATGATGATGATGGTGAAAAAGAAGTTTGCTATGCATGTCGATTAATATATCTTTACTGTAATGTTACGTTTTGAATTTGACATGCTATATATGCATGCCATGCATGAGTTAATTTTTTTATTAAATAAAAAATTATACAACTTGTATGTAGGGTATATATTATTTTAATGACCGATTGAGATAAGGGCATATTTGCAAATTGCAAGAGACTTCATCTATCTTATCGTATATTTGAAGCACTGTTTTACCAAACATTAATGTATCAATTCTGCAGGGTTAAGTATTTTTGTAAAATGAAAAAATGTATTTATTTAATTTGTATCCAAGAAAAAGTCATAAACTTTGAGTAGCTGAATATTAATTATTTGCCAGATGGAGAGATGATGATCATTAGATCATACCCACCACTAGTTGTGATGTAACTTTATTATGTTCCCTCTTCTTGTCTGCTAGTGATTAACATAATATTATAAGTGGCCCCAAAAAATAAAAACATAATATTATGGTCGAGTTAATTAAGTGATATAACCTGCAGAAATAAAGGCTATGGCACAATTGGGACTACATGTCTGTACAATTTCACATTAATTATATAAAGCCCCAAAACTATAAGCTAAGCCAAGCAAATTGAAATTAATTATTTGGCTTAATGCTTTATGCCACTACATATTTAGGGTCACATTATTTTCTTTTTTATTTGATGTGTCTTGTCGATAAAGTGTCATGGAATGGGACTACCCAAAGTCCCCACCGCCCAAATTATATAATAAAATTTTCGATGGGACAATTAGAATAAATCAGTTGTGTAAGTTACATTCACTTAATCCTTGACACATATTTTAATGATAATTAATATTTGAAAAAGATATGATAATTAAAAATAAAAGAAAAAATTCACGTACGTGTCGACATTTGAGCGAATGGTCGCATAGCTGATGTGGTCGAACTGCCCGATTAGTATTTCTACCCACAATCATCGTTTATTTACATGTTGCTAGGTGGTGATCTAGTGTTTGCGTGCACCTAATCTTGGTTATTTTAATACTTAATTAAGTACACTTAAGGACGTAGTCAAATTTTAGTTAAGTTTGGAACCGATAACAATATATAACGCACCACCACTCCTACCCAAATTACAAGTAAAGAAAAATAAAATGAAAGAAAAAGAAAACCCCTTTCCAAGTTCGAAGTACTTTGACTTCCAGTTCCCACCCAACCAAAATTAATTAAAAAGAAAAGGGTTAAATACAATTTTCCTTCCATTTTATAAATGAAGGTGAAATTTTCTTTTCCTTCAATGTGAAGGTAGCTAGCGACGAATTAAAGTGGGAAGGGAGCCAGAATGTGTGTGTTTGTTTGTTTCAACTTCCAGCAGCATACTCATTAATTCAAGTTGGGAAAAAAAAGAAGTTGGATTTTCATCAAGGGGTGATCATCATCATAAAATTAATTGGAGCTAAAATGTAGCTTAAATGGGTCATAAATTCCCTTTTTAAAAAAAAAAAATTCTTACATTATATATCTTTAATCTGAGTTGTACTTTTTGGTAGACAATTTGAGTAGCACATTTTTTATATATTTGAATCTGAGTTGTACTTTGTACATTACAAAGTTAAGAAGTATGGTATATTCTTGACTTTTATGATGCATATAGTATATACTTTTCTGTTTGGTACGTGTTTGATGTATATAGTATATAAAGGTTTTTCTTTTTTTTTCTTTTTTGAGTTGGGGAAGGAGAGATCAAATTTTGGTACATCTGGATAATTTTACGGTCATTTTAACTGGGCTACTTAATAACTTTTACAAGTTTCTCATTTAAGTTAGTAATCAATTCAAGAAGGTGATATAGGAAAACTAAACTGAATACAATCCCCAGTTGAGTCTCATTGATAGCAAACATATTCATTCATTCATTCATTGGTTTGTGCAGTTTGAAGATAAAAGGGGAGGAAAAGATGAAGGAAAGAAAATGTTATAAAGATATAGAAGATGAAGCTGGAATTGAGAAGGATGGGGTTAGGCGGAGTATGAGTAGTAAGAAATTAACATTATATGACATGTTAATTGAGGTGACATTATTAATTCACTTAGTTTATAATATGAATACAATTTTTAATAGTATCGTTTAGAGTTTAGGGGTTTAATATATTAAGGATTTTATTCATGTTATTATTTAAGTAGATTGATAACAACACTATATCAGTGTACTAGCTACGTGATGTTATGGTCATACACAATAATTTAACGAGTGGAAGTGGAGAAAAAAAATATATGCTATAAATTTTAGAGCATATGATATACATGTTCCTATTTAAAAAATGAGAAAAGTTACTCATTTTTTTCATATAATATTAGATAAATGTATTTATCATGTTATAATGGTGTAACAAATATTTAACACTAACTTGACATTTATTATATATATTTAACTTGTGGTGTAACTCGTATCCTATTCATATTCATATCAAAAAATAATTAACCGAAATCCACTAATTTTGTCGCGTCCTTTGCCTTCCAAATTTGATGATATTCGAAAGAAGTTAATAGAGATGTGACGATATTAGCGAGATGGACTTGAAAAATGGTTAAATAAGAAAGACATTGAAAAGGTCAACCTTTGGCACAAATACACGATCACAAAATTAGATGATTGATTTGATTTCATGGCCTCCAACAAACCGTGATTGCCTCCACCAACACCACACCACCACCCGAATTTGAGTTGAATGTGCTCATAATTAACATAACACCACCCGTTATGGGTTGTGCGCACGTAATTCTCGCGCTTCTTTTATTTTTTTTTTTCAGTTTCCTTCAAACCCTCATTTCTCTTCCAATCGCAACCAATTTCTTTCTCTCCCTCTCTTTCTTCATATATTCATCTTCCACTCCATTTCTCAACTTAAAATAATTCACTCTTAATTCCTTGAATTTTAGTTTGCTTCCATCAAGGTACGTACGTTATCTCCCTCCTATTCTTTCTTTCTTTCTTCTTTTTGTTCCTGCAAATCTACTCTTTCATCATATTTTCCTTACTCTTTCATCAATATATTTCTTTTTGTTTTTGCTTTTTGTTTTTATGTATGAATGAAGCATACATAGGTAACATAACATATATTATGAAGAATTTCTGATTGTTGTCAAGTTTCAATTTTTGTTTGCATTTCTATGGAAACTTGTATTGCTGCAAAGATTTTCAGTTACTTGTGTAGGGGATAAACATGCAATGCTTCCATATAGAACAAGATAGACGACATGAATCAGCAAGGTGACAACAAAAACGATAACCCCTAAGTTAGATCATTAACATTATGATCTAAATACAATTAAAACAGACATATATTAGGACTAGACCCACTTGATTTTACTTTTGGTAGTCTAGAAGGAATAACTTTCTCTTACTCATGGCCCCAATTGATCTGAATACACAGCAGGATTTTGTCCACACCTGCTGGGCCAGCCAGAAGCCTAGAACTGCATATTTACTTTGCGCATCAGAATAATAAATTGCACCAACATCATGCATTAGCATACGTACCCATTCCCATTGTTTTGCAAGATAGGGAGTGCATTAAATGCTGTCAGATTATCAATTTAAATTTAAAGGTTTGAAGAAATTGTATCTGAAATAGTATCTGATTATCAATTAACTTTGAGCATGCTAGATAAACATGCATAATTCTTACATTCTTCATTTGAGCTCATATGATTTCTTTAGATAATATGCAGGGAGATAGGTAGTAGGTAGCATTTGAAATTTATCATCAGCATCATACACATCATATATGGCAACAAAGGCTAGAGAAAGCAGTATTACTCCAGGGAAGGAGAGGAAGACCACCACATCATCATCGCCATCACATTCAAACACCACCACCACCACCAAAAGACCCACCAAGTCATCCTCCACCACAACCACACCCTCTGATCACCACAACAAACCTTCTTCAACCTCCTCATCAACACCAAAACAAGCCCCAAACTATCTCAGGCCTACTCTAAGCACCTTTACTTGTTCATTTTCTTCTTCTGCCAAGTCCCTCACCGCCAAGAAACATGGCCCTGCAGATCAAGACTCTAATAAGCCTAGTCTAAACAGAAGAAGATCTTTTGACAAGCCACCATCTCCTTCAAGGCTACAAAAGGCACAGACCTCCCCAGGAAAAGGACAGCCACCTCTCAGATCTGCTTCTTTTTCAGCTGCCAAGAGCTCAAGTAGTAGCAGTGGTACTCCTAAACCAATTACTAAAGTTGCAAAGGCGCCACAGCCTTCGTATGCAAAGAGTGCGAGTTTGAAAAAGAGCTCGAGCTCGGTTGCTAGTTCTGTTAAAAAGGGAAGTCAGAGTAGTGGGGTTTCTGCTAATTCAACAAGAAGGGCTCCAAAGAGTCAGGACATAACACAAACACTTAACCTTGAAGCTGATTTGGAAGCTATAGAGTCTTTGGATCATCATGAGGTTGAGGAGGTGGCAAATATTGAGTGTGAGGAGAATCAGAAAGTTGTTCTTCCAGACCCAAAAGTTGAGGATTATAATGGGCATGTTGATCCTGGTGTGGATGGTGATCAAGGAAACAGCTGTGAGGATGAGAAGCTCAACAAGCCCAGTGAAATTTCCAGTGTTAATGCAGCAGAGGAGTTGAAGGAAAATGTGAATGACAGCAATGAAGAAAGCACTGGGAATGTAATATCAACCCAAGAAGAGAAGGCTGGTGATGGTGATCAAAATGTAGGGGGAGAGAATCAGAGCAAAGAGGAAAAAGGCAGTGAGAGTCATGTGGGTTCTGAGAATCAAAACCCAGAAGAGGGTTTGGGAGTTAGTGAGGAAACTACAAAAGTTGAGGTGAAAGAAGATGATGGGAAAGAGAGTAGTGGTCATAAAGAAGAAATTAATAATGGTGGTGTTGAAGAAGAAGCAAAGACATTGGATGAGAAGGAAGTGGAAGATCATGTGGATGGTGGTGTTGAAGAAGCAAAGGCAGAGGAATCAAAAGCAGAGACAAAAGCAGAGGAGGCAAAAGCGGCACCACCAAAGGGCCAAGTTTCTGCAGCAGGTGGGTCACAAGTGAATAAGAAGGAGGCTGCTCCTGCTGCATACAATGATGTGATTGAAGAGACTGCAAACAAGCTTTTGGAGAAGAGGAAGAACAAGGTGAAAGCTTTGGTTGGGGCATTTGAGACTGTTATAGATTATGAATCCAAATGAAACAACCATATATAGTGTTATTTATTTTACATATCAGTGTCAGAATACTAACACACACACACACACACATATATGTATATTGACATATACTGTGGAGCGTCTCATTGAGTTTTTATTTTTCCCTACTGAAATTTGTTGATATTGTACCTGTCTAATTAATGTCAAAGCATATGATAATCTGTACATTAATTATGTACTCTTTCTATTACTTTTACCCTTTTTCTTTTTGAAAGATTCTAGCTCTAGCGGTAAAATACTTATCTCTACATCCACAAGTAACTCCACACAACAGTGCAGGAGTGTAACTTGGGACTTATTTATTTTCTTAATCTCTAATTAATCATTAATCCCCAATGCTAGACTTAATGAGAGGGTTCAAAACAGAACTGACCAATTGTATATACAGCTTCAACTCATAATATAGATTGCCTGCAAAAACCAGCAATTTTATTATTTTGGAAAAGTAGTAAAGTACCAACTTCTTTGATGATAACTCCATAATAATTAAACTGGCAATAAAAATATCTGAATCCCAACAAGAAAAAAAATAAAAATATACAAGTGATCATGAATTTATTGGCATATGTATGATATTTCCTTGGTGTTCAGAAAGAGGCCAGCCAGGCCACCTTTTCCTCTCAAATCATCCTAATTGTTTCTTTATCAACACAGAACCATGTCCAATTGACCATCCACCACATTTGACCTAAAATGAAGTTCAAATTAAACAAGAAGAAGAAGAATAAGAAGAAGTCTCTTCATAATTAATTGCCTCTAAAAATTATTCCCTCTGCAGTATCTGAGCTCCAAAGAAACTTGTCTCTCTAATCTCAGCTGACGACGAAAATTGGCAATGAAAATGTCAGCCCTTCGATCAATATTGTCTGCACCATCAGCAGAAGCATGACTAGTAATTGTGCTTTGAACCCTTCTCAAATGAGAGTAATTCTCATCAGACTTTTCATCTCCAATGCAGCAGTACAAACCCAATCTGTCATTAAAACTCAACCGCCGCTGCCTTTTAGAATTAGCGCCACCATTAAAGATCGAAACCAAGCGCCATTGGTTTAGTTTAAAGCCACGCAAAATGAGGTTAATTTTCTTCACTGCCCTCTTAAGGTGGCTTACAAGTGAGAGTCTCTGTATACCCATTTGATGTTGTTGAAGAATGAAACTGGTACAAAAAACAAACATATGGAGTGTGTGCTTAGGTTTGGGGGCTTTATAAAGACATGTAGGAGAGCATTGGATTCTTGAACAAGGAACCGAGGTTATGTTATTCACTGGAAAGTAGAAAGCGTGTTGAAATTAGCAATCAACAATGATTGGCGTGTTTGAACACGAAGGTTTTTTTAAAATATATTTATGGAGAACTTACAGCTATTTAGTTTACATATGACTGATATGAGTTGCATGGAAGAGAAGGGAGAGGGGGTGGTGGGGACTGAGGAGTGTGACAGAGATGTGTTTTTAGTGATGAAATAGTTGTCAAGTTATTGTTATAAAAACTGAAGAACATGGTTTTTTTGTTTTTTTCTTTGGGTGATAAGTTGAAGAATGTATTTGTCATGGGGCCCATTACTTGCTAACTAAGTTTTGCACAGCAAGAATTTGAAGGTTATGTGTTGGCTAAGCCTAAGTTGGTGTAAACTTGTAACGGTTCTAATTTTCAAGGTAAATGGCAAAAGTAAATTGTACTTGAAACTACCTTCTTTTCTTACTTGGGGGATAGGATAGGAGTAAGGATATAAATTATAAAATAAATAAAATATTGCTATAAGACAGTTATAAACCAAAACTTAGTCTAATGAAATATTAAATCACTAAAACATTCTCTACTTTAGTTGAAAACCCATTATTTTGATAGTGATATATTCATTTTTTTGGTGCGACATTCTGGATTAAAATAGTAACATCCACTTCTTTCTACATTTCAAAATTTATTTTGGAACTTTTGACTGTTCACTGTTACCCCTCTTCCAAGTTTAATATAAAACCTTTTCAGTTTGTAAAAACTCGCTTTCGTGTTGAGTTGGGACTTGAGTGTGTTTTTTGTGTTACCAAAAAGCAAGAACAGAACATGGCCACCTTGAAGGCTTGAACTGAAAGAAACACGGGAACACGAACCAAGAACAAAAGTACAGAACACTAGAACAGACGAACCACGAGAGTTTTGGGCAAGAATTATATCTAGTGCTCTGCATAATTTTATTTTTAATAGAAACATTACTACAAAGTAAAATGGTTACAAGCTTGCAGCATAATTCAGTCTGGAAGCATCATTGTTATTTTTGTTCCATTGACTTTGACGCAGCTAAATGAGTCTTCACCCAAATTAAGGGCTCATCAAAAGCAGATTACTTCAATTGATTAATACAAAACTGTATATAAAAACAAAATAAATGTCATATTAATTTCAATGGTAAGAAAAGATGAAGAAATTTCTGCTCATCAGGCTGGCTTGCTACAACTACCCTGAAAAACACTGAAGAGAAACAAGACTCCAAAAATGGGCAGCAGATGACAAAGCGAGAACATCCCAAGCTGGCATAAGAAATCGAAGCTCAGGAGTTTGCAACCAACTGCTCAGGAACATCAAAATGAGAACTTCTATCCTCAATCCTTGCACCTTCCTCATCAGCTACTTGCTTGTCTGCTCCTTCCTCAATCTGTTTTAGTTTTCTTGACCAACCATACATCTGTCTCTTGACTTCCCTCTCGTCTAGTTTTAGTTCTTTGAATCCCTGCTCCAACTTGGCTTCGGCTTCAGGTTTGACTTCAGGTTTAATGAAAGCAACCCCAGTGTTCCCAACCTCTTCATATAGCTTTTCAATTTTGGTCTTCCAGAAGAGGCCCATTTCTGTATCCATCTTCTTGTAAGGAGTTTTCAGAAAGTACTCGTCAATCCCACCTGCCTTGTCTATGCAACGGAGGGCATGGGTGGTGACTTTGACTCGAATCTGACGGTCTAGGATGTAACTGAAGAGACGCTTCTCCTGAACATTTGGCTTCCATGATCTTCTTGACCTATAACCACCAACAAAGAACAGTTCTGTTGAATAAAATAACCCATTCTCACAAATTATCAAAAGATAACAAACTTATTATTCAAAATTGTCGTTACATAGGCCAATTATGTTCTATAAATTGCATTACCAAGCGAGAAACTGTACAGCATAATACACTATACCAATTCTCAAAAAACCCATGTAGACCGGAACCTGGCCACAGTAGACAAGTATAAAACGAGCACACTTCTTATACTGGTCTTACCACTTGTCCAGATTATGTAGAATCCTCATGAGAAAGAGATGCCCATATTTATTAAAGGTAATGCATGATAAACCCAGCTCAAGCCTAGCTCCAATGGCTTGAGAATAAAATGTCTGCGGCAACAATGGTTAAAATGGTAACAGAGCACCCACTAGTTTCATACTCAAAGTCTCAAACTTGGCATAGTACCCAACCCAACAAGCCTTTGAAAGAGAATATTTAGAAGCATGCAGTGGAAGACATTCAAAACACCCACCACCCAGCTAACCAAATGAAATGAAATCAAAGTCATTGATCATGTTCAAGATTTTGGCTTTAGATATTATACAGAAAAATTAATGAAGAATTTGAATGCTAGTTTTAGAATGTAGCAGAGCTAAATAAAACTTCAGCATACAAATTGAAAAGAAAGAGAAATTGAGATAAAAAACGAACTTGTTGCCGCCGTCTTCACTGATTTGATTGCCGAACTGGATGTGGCGGCCGGCGTAGATGCCACGTTTGGCCCGACCCATCACGATTTTGGAATCGGGTACGAATTTCTTCCTCAGCTCCTCCTTCGCTCGCGGAGCTAGCGTTTTGCCTCCTCCCACTTTCTTTATCACGCTCTTCATCGTCTCCTTCCCTCTGAACGCCATTTTCGCCCTCTGGGCACTTCGCTACCTAGGGTTNTCTTCCTCAGCTCCTCTTTCGCTCGCGGAGCTAGGGTTTTGCCTCCTCCCACTTTCTTTATCACGCTCTTCATCGTCTCCTTCCCTCTGAACGCCATTTTCGCCCTCTGGGCACTTCGCTACGTAGGGTTTGCAGTGGCAATAGAGAGTTAATGCATTTTCTTTGGTTTCTGATATCTAAAACAACGACACTGTCCCAGTGTCTGCGTTGCGTTTTGAGCAGCAGTGGCAATGTGGGTGAATCTTAATCTACTTGTGTTAGCAACATCAACGGTTCTGATTATTTGATTTTTATTTGATTAAAAAAGAAAAAAAGAAATTTTGCACACATATCACCCAAATGATTGTGGAACGATTTGCCATTAAATAAACTTTTTTTTTTTTAATTTTTACAATGTCACATTCAAATTATATTTATCATACAATGTACCATTTACGTCAGTTTTCATCCAATTTCTGGTCAAGTAATGAACACGTGCCATTTTTTCAAGAGCAATAAAATTATTTTGTGTATTTAAAAGAAGATGGTAATGACTAAATTCAAGTGAGCAATTGATATTAAGCAATTGATATTGATACATCATACATGTAGCCCCCAACATGGAAAGCCCACTTGAATTTAGTCAATCTCGTCCTTGGCACACAAAATGGACATTGATGATGCCCTTAAAAAATTCCAACACCTACGTGGCTACGTGTCTACCTCTTACCTATGTATGTACAACTCGACTATGATAGTAAAACTCAAAAAATAAGCTGGCAGACTGGTTGCAATTTACCGTCTTTAGCTGTTTTCTGATAAGGCCAACAGATCATCCATGCAAACACACCACTAAAAATCTGTGAGAAATTCTAAGAACAGCCATGCGTGAAGGATTACCAACTGTTGATGCACATAGACCCTATTGCAAAACCCGCATGCATCGATGGTTGGGAGTCATCAGATTTCTACAGAAAGAAAGTTCCTGTCCTGGTGTTTTTGATCCTGGTGAGACAAGATTGCACAGTTGTTCAGCTGTAAAAACACCAACTGCCCTCAAACTTGAGCTGTGACCAGTACCACCATATGAGGAGCCAAGGTTTACTACAATAACCATTTTATATTTATTCTTCATAATCAGATCCACCACATGGCCAATCGATGTTGTGGTAGTAACACAAGGAGGTGAGCTTCTCATCATTGACGAAAGAGGGGCGTTCAACTACACAATAGTATGCAAACTTGCATTAGCTCATAAGGTTATGGTTGTCAACACAAATGCTCGTTTAATTATTAAAATGCAACAACACAATAACAAAAGCATTGGAAAGTTGTTCTTTTTTCTATTGCTATGTCAATAACTCAATATCAAACACCACAGTTTGTTCTTGTAAATTTGCAGTGTTGGAGAAAAGATCTATCTGATTTTAGATTGTACCCCAGTCTGGGAAAAAGAAAAACACTTGCTTTCTACCATCAGAATAAATACCTCTCTACAGTCTTCCCGATGCAATACTCCAATGCAGCTACCCCAGTCATCTACGATAGGCACCACTGAATCCCTAAAGAAACGCATAACCACTTTGTTCAAGTCCAGGGTCCCATGAAGTGGCCGAGCTGCTGCAAAGGGCATCATGACGGTCTCAATTGGTTCACTTGCCAATACCTAAATAGAAAAGGTGTAGATAGCAAACAAAGAAAATTAATTAAAAGCCAATAATTAACTACGCAAGTTTATATCAAAATGTTCATCCCCTTACCATCCATATTGATAAATTTATACAAGATCCTCCTTCCATAATTCAACCAGATCTGTCAATTTATTTTAAATTTATGAATATGTTTTCCCAACCAGAAATTCTTCATCAGTCCATTCAAAAATTACAGAAATATTAAAATTTTAAAATCATTGTATCTGGTCACATATTATGATCTTCTACATTAAAGCCACTTATGGTAGGTCTACTAGCAAGCATCTAACATGCATGCATGACAATACATTTGTTCTCATTCGGACCTTAGATAGATAATATTTTTACTACAATTTGAAAGGCAAGAAACGTATGAAAACCTGAGGAAGTAGATGAGGACTCAATATTGATTTGGTGAATCCCAACAAGGCCTCTATGCGTAGAGCAACCTGCACTACGAAGGCAGAGATTATATTAATGAATTTCTACTAGGTAACAAGAAGGAATTAAAAATTTAATGGTAAGCATTTATAGACTAATGCAATTCCAAACAGAAGGCCTACTTAGTCAACTACCAATATATACAACAAACTAAATTTTATGATATTGAAAGGAAAAAGTCCAACACAAAATATTTTTTTAAAAAAAAAATCCTTTTAACAACTTTTCTTAAATATCAATTTAAAGTGTCAAGTGAACTCAAAGGGGATAAAACCAGATGTTTGGCACAAGAATATTTAGGCATATTGTTAGATCACTTTTCCTTCATATGCAGTCATGCAAGGTAAAGCACATTACATACCATGCCTCCTCGACTTGTCCATGATATTCTCTTCCACCTTGTAATAATACTTGCAAAGTATTTTATAGCCAAATCTACCTGGAAAAACCAAAAATAGAAAATAACACCAAAATGGTCAAGAGTAGTCAATTTGCTCATGCAATATATCCTGTGCAGTACCTGGATATTAAAACCAGCATCCAAATCCCTCAAATATCATGGAGGTAGACACTAATCAGAAATGGAAAGAGATTTATGCAATAACACACCCCATTTCAGAAGACTGAATGAGTTGATATAGTACCTGACCATCATTTAAAGCTGCCTCCATGAGAAGATGATCAGCTTCCTCTTGAACCGCTGGGGAGATAGTTCCAGAAGTACCCAGCCACATGTTCTTATGCAGACTTTCCACTGTTCCATAATCTCCTCTATCAGCAAAGGCACGCATGAAGGAAAGATAGAGATGAGGTTTTGGTCGCAAGTCTGGATTTTGACCAGCCTCCTTTAGTATTTCTCCAAAAATGCATAAAGCACCTAAGCATCATATACAAGAATTTAATCTGTGGAAGCGTAAGAATTAGTTTCAATTTCTATTTTCTAACACTTCAAAACTCTAGCATCTTTCCAAATGTGATAATAAAAAGGACCACAAACTATAACCAGTCCAGCCACTATGCATAATAATAGGTGGCTTGGTGCAGTTGCATATAATGAGACCTCTAAAGGAGAAACCTTAATAAATTTCATGTCAACATCAGCATGCAAATGTACAAGCTCTACTTTGGTGCATCTTTATGTTGCCATTGTGCCTTGACTTTTGGCAGAAGGAAGAAATCTATTTTATCTCATGTTCAGTATATGAGTGACAACATATGCCCTGGTGCAATGCAGAAATGGAGGGAGTGGCATTTGAAAATTATCAATCAAATGAATAGATATAGACATCAACAATTTTTTATAACTTAAAAATCATTGTATTGCATATTTGTTTTCATGTACACCATACCCTTGATTGAGCCAGAATTTAGCAAAGCATCAACTGCTGCAGTGTATGCTGTTCGATCAATATACAAATTCAGATGTGTTTTCATTTCCAATACAATCCTCTGGACCGAATGGAGATCTTTTGAATGCCCAAAACCCTGACAAAAAATGGTCACAGAAAACAAAACCATAAGATTGGCATAATGATAGGGACAGAAACTTTAATTTACCAACATGTTTAGTAAAAGAGCCTACTCCTTGCAGGTAGGGGGCAGAGCGGAAAAAAGAAAAGGAAACTACTAAGGTAAAACTCTTAAACTTTCTTTGTTCTTATTTTTTTAAAAAGAGAGGAAAAAAGATGGCATGTGACTATTGGTCCAAAGGTAACAAGGTCTAATGGACAAGGATAAGATAAAGATGATTTACTTTCATTGTGGCAGTAAAAATTTCTACCATATGCCTCAACTGATATTGTTATTGGTTACGAAAGAACTTTAACAACTTGCAAACACTAAATTTTCCTAACTTCTATTTATATAAATCAAAAGTAGTAGAAATGAAAATAACAGACCTTAAGTAATGTACTGTAAGTGACTTTGTCTGGGAAAAGTCCGCCATGGTTAAATTTCTGTGCTTCATCCTAAAAAGAAGGAAAAATATTTAGTAACTTCCTTAATCTGGGAAAAAATACTATTAAAATAACATATACAGGCTCTAAACTGGCCTTTCTTTTTAGCTTGGGACCTTCATTTCCTCAAAAATTTGCATCGCCATTTCCAACTTCCTAGTTTTAACACATGCTGATATTAGAGTATTATAGGTGAGCCTATCAGGCTTTAATCCTAGGCGTAATATTCCATCGCGCATGGCTATCGCACCCTGAGGAAGGCCTGCATTGATATAGCCCTGAAAATTAGAAGCAGCACACCCTTAAGCAACAACATTACGAATTAGATTTACATATTTACATCCTGCATATGCAGCACACTGTCTGTATCTTAATTGAAAAGCTCAATTCTTGAAGAACTACAGGTCAGTGCAGAACCTTCATTAATAAGTTGAAGACAGTGAGTGAAGGACGGCCACCTTCACGAAGAATAAGACCATAACGTGCAAGAAGCCCATTAGCACGGCGTAAATCTCCTGCACTAGAGCAGAATGCAAGCAGCGCATGCGCTTTTGTGAGCAAATCATTTCAGAATAACAGTAACCCAAAATCAAATATCGTTCAATTGGGTACTAATGTTTTTGTTCTGACATTATAAAAACACAATGGCCACATAATTTAATAATACATTACAATGTAATTTCATTTTTCTTTAATTTGTGATACTGACCTGCTTCAACAAGAGCATTGAGCAGACCGAAAACAAGAGGTGCTGACAACTTTGGATTTCCCACGGCAGTACCTCGCTCCACAGATTCAAGTACTTGAAATGCTTCATCGATTCTTCGCGCCCCACCCAGACCCTTCATAACAACACACACAAATCCATGATAACCAAATCTATAGGAAGCAAGAAAAATTCAAAAAGAAACCCCCAAAAAAAAAAAAAAGTACCTTCAAAAGAGTCGCATATGTGACACCATCAACGCCACAGTTCCCTGGCTTAGACATTTCATCAAACACCAAGATAGCAGAATCAACATCACCGCAATGAACACAAGCCTCGACAACAGCGTTCATCACTATGGTGTTCAGCCTCCCGTATCGTGCTTTGGCCACCTCTATCTCCTCCATTATCTGCACCAAAAAAATTACTAAAAACAACAAGAAATACATAATTTTCAAGAAAGTGAATACAGAGCAGTGGAGAAGAGAGGACCGACCTGGTGAAGCTGTCTTCGGCGAGTGAGTTGGACGACGCGGGAGGTGAGTCGCTTGAGATTAGGTTTGCGGGGAGAGGCGGTTGTGATCCCACGACGTCGTGTTGGGTAAGAAGAAGAACAAAAGGTGAAGGAGGGCGAGAAGGTTTGCATTGTTTGTGGTGAAAAGGGTTGGAGAGCTACCCATCGGCCATGGATGTCTCTTTACAGATAATGTCAGTCAGAGACGGAGGTTGGGAGTTATTAGCTTATTGTTATTGGCGGCTAAATTAGTGGACTGAGCTGGGCTTGGGCCAGCTCAATGTTAGTGTCAGCCCAAACATGTTTTTTTATTGAGGCCCTTCATTAGAAAACAGAAAGGCCGAACAGAAATACTCCTTTTTTTTTTGGGAACTGAAAAATACTCCTGCACTTTAAAAGCACTTCACATGCACCCACTTTAAATTGCATCTTTGTAAGGCCCACTTACTTCATCTTATTTTTAAGCATGTTACTTATATCAGGATCAAGAGAATACAGAAGGAGACATTGATTACTGTGCACTTGCATTGAAACGTAACGTTACATTTTTTCTATTTATATTTTTGTATTCTCTTTGTTTTTTCTTTCCGCTAGAGAGAAGTCCCCCAATAACATAATTTCTCCCAAAAAGAATAATATTAAACATAATGAAAATCGACAATTTAAACTAAAGTTCAAGACATTTAACAAAATATGAATTTTTGATTCAAGACATAGACAAAATGCAATTTAGCTATATGTGTGTAGTGTGTACACAATGAGATGTAAAAGGGACCAACCAACAATGAAGCCGTCGAACAAAAAGATGCTTTATATAGTTGAAAACATATAATAGGCAAGCAAGGCCTCCTCTTTTTCCATTACTAAAGTGATATTCTCATTGCCAATACCATATAATATTAACCATTTTCTGAGTGAAAAGACACCATTTCATTTGCTATTTGCATGTTTGTTTAGAGTTCATACTTGGAAAAATAACACATCATAATCAACTTTTTTAGAGCTTCATGTTCGTCCTTCCAATTCGAGAAGAAAGCGACCCTCCACTTTCCACACTACAAGGGCAGCTGCAATACCATCAAATAAAATAAAAATTATTTTATTTTGTGGTGGGCAACCAATTCTTGACTTTTATGCCGTTTTTTCAAGTTCATGTGCTTCATTAATTTCTTATTTTATGTCTGCTTCTTTACATCAAAATCATAAAAAATTATTAAATATAATTGATATACCGTCATGGGTGGGCAACAAATTCTTGACTTTTATGCCCTTTTTTTAAGTCTATTTGCTTCATTAATTTCTTATTTGGTGTCTGCTTCTTTACATCAAAATCATAAAAAATTTTAAAATACAACTGATATACCGTCATGTGATATAACAAATCATACGTTGTACCCGAATTCTAAAACTTAAAGCTCCAAACTCGTAGATAAATCCCAAAATATGGGAATTATGAGGGAATCTATACCCGGACTCAAGACCAAGCCCCTAATTTCATTTCAAACTGGATTCCAATTTTCAAACTAAACCAATGGAGTGAATTCTGCATTAAGTTAACTGATTCCAATCCATTGCAGCAATCAAACATCACCTTGGATTGTCTGGCAAGACAAAATTACTCAAATCAGAGCAATGAATACGATCGATCAAACCGAACACCTTGATAAGGACATGTACGTGGCCATTTGAATGACACATAAAATATGTATTATATAAGTAAGTAGTAGGTTTGTAACTACCATGGGGCCTGCCCATAATTGATTGAAAGAAACTATAGATCAATTTCTAACGCTTAATTATTACGATTAGAGGAAAAAAAAAAAAAAAACCAAGTGTCGAGGAAATTTGTGAACTGTCTTGAAAGTTGCGAATAGTAAACAAACCAACTAGAAAGAAAGAAGATGAGGTCCATAGTAAGTAGTAGGTTTGTAACTACCATGGGGCCTGGCCATAATTGATTGAAAGAAACTATAGATCAATTTCTAACGCTTAATTATTACGATTAGAGGAAAAAAAAAAACCAAGTGTCGAGGAAATTTGGGAACTGTCTTGAAAGAAGGACGTTCAGGCAGTTCTGGCCCACAACTTTATGTGGTCATAAACACCAAAACATGAATAGCTATCGAAAATGAAATTAAGCACCAAAACTTTGAGACCAAACTCGTTGCGAATAGTGAACAAACCAACTAGAAAGAAAGAAGATGAGGTCCAATTAAGGTGTTGTTATATTCAACATCTTACATATTATCTTATCGGATTATAAATTCGATATCATATGTTAAAACATAAATCTACCTAATAATTAATCAATATTTTAATTTAATGAGACGTTTTAGCATACAAACATATACTTTTTCACTTATAAAGTATTAATATTGTATATATAACAAAATAAATTTTCAAATATAACATGTCCGTAATTGCTAAGTAACTCAGTTAAAATAATCGTATAATTACTTATAAATAATATATTCAAATTTGATCTCTCTTCTTCGAACAAAAAAATAAAATATAATAAAATCAAGTGGGCCTATAATCATTATCAAAGGGATACTTAAAACCAAAGTAATGGGGTCATAAGTCTCTTCATGTAGCAGTACTCATCTTCACACCTGTACATGTACCCCACAACTTATCTTTATCATCAATAATCAAGCAAAGCACTAGTGTGCATAAATTGGATATTTTCCGACCCAACTAAAACCTCACAACATCTTTCCCTATTTATTTTCTTCGTTTGGTTTGCTAAATTCTTTAAAAAATCAGAAACAAATTCACCAAGCAATTAAGTTGCTCCGGTGACCGGCAGTGTCTGGTAGTTCCGTAGCTCCTCCCTACGTCACATGCACTGGATTCCAGTGAAATTTTGGCTGTATTGTTGTTTGTTTAATCAGACAAGTCTTTGTCCTTGGGATTTGCCTCTACGTGTTCTTAATTCTCATGCCGTCACTCTTCTCCACCATAACCAAACCCTTCCTTATATTCCGCTTTCTAGATGCACTCACTCTCTCACATACCAATTGACCCAAAAGCTATAAACAACTCCAACCCCTTTGACGACCCAATAATTCTTCCCACTTTCCTCCGCAAAGTGAATCTTTACTTCGTCATCACACCCCTCAATTTGATCTCCACACCATCATCTTTATTCTCACTCTATATGTATAAACAAAATGCTACCAACAAGCCTTCAACTACTCCAACTGTCCAACACACTTTTCTCCATCTGGGTACTCGTGTTCTAGCTCTAGATCACCTTCTCTATGCATGAATTCCCCACCAATGGCCTCTCTGAGATCCTCTGCATCAAACCCAGAAACTGATGAAGCAGACAACGTTTCTAACAACAAATCTGAGCCGTTAATCCCCGGACTACCGGACGAGATCGCCGAGCTCTGCCTCCTTTACCTTCCTTACCCGTACCAAGCTTTGGTACGCTCGGTCTCTGCTTCGTGGAATAGAGCAATCACAGACCCTTCTTTTCTTCACTGCAAGAAGTCTCTCTGTCTGTCTCTTCCTCTGCCTCACCTCTTCGTATTCGCCTTCAACAGATTGACGGCCAGGATTCAGTGGCAGGCGCTGGACCCTCGATCGGGCCGTTGGTTCGTGCTCCCCCCCATGCCGTGTACCAAGGCCACCGCGTGCCCGCCAGGGTTTGCATGCACTTCGCTGCCGCGTCAGGGAATGCTCGTGGTCTTGGGTGGCATGTGCTCGGACACAGAGCGTTCTGTGGGGTCTACCATCATCTATCGTCCATCCACCAATCAATGGTCGGTGGCAGCCCCAATGTCGACCCCGCGGGCTTTTTTTGACGCGGGGAATATCAATGGAAAGATCATGGCCGTCGGGGGAAGTGGGACCCGGGCGAGCGATTCCATCACCGCCGTTGAGCGTTATGACCCGGAACACGACACGTGGGCGGAGGCCGCCACGCTGCCAGTGGGACTTGCCAGGTATGACTCCAACGTGGTGGGGAACAAAATGTACGTGACCGAGGGGTGGGCGTGGCCCTTCATGCATTCGCCGAGAGGTGTCGTGTACGACCCAGACAGAGACACGTGGCGGGAGATGAGACCCGGGATGAGAGAAGGGTGGACCGGGGTGAGCGTCGTGGTGGGTGATAGACTATTTGTGATTTCAGAATACGGAGACTGTCCGATGAAAGTGTACGATCCTGATGAGGACACGTGGCGATACGTGAGTGGGGATAGATTCCCGTGTGAAGCGCTTAGACGGCCATTCGCTGTGAGTGAGGTGGAGGGGAACATATACGTGGTGGCATGTGGGTTGAATGTGGGAATAGGAAGGGTGTCTGAGTTTGAAGCAGAAAAGTTAAAGGTCGAGTGGCAGGTGCTGCCAGCTCCAAGTGCTTTTGGGGGCTTCTCTCCTTCTAGTTGTCAAGTGCTTTATGCCTAAAATAATTGAGTGAATGGTCGATTATTATTATCTGTTTTTGGCTTCGTTAGGCAATTCTAAATTAAACTATATATACATTGTCCATTTTTTCTGAATTGATACATATATTCTACAGCTTGCTAGCTATATGGCCTCATCATAGTAGCACTTTTTTTGGCTTTGTTTTCGAACACTTCATTGACCCAACTTTACTCTAACCTTTAAATCCTCTTGTTGGGTTGTGGAAACCAGTCCTAATCATATCTTATCCAAAATCTTGCAGAATATTTTGTAATCTTGCCAGAAAAGAAATAGGGTTCTCTACTTATCTTTCTGGTAAAATATTTTGTATTTTGTGAAAAACATGTGTGATTTGTTGCTTATTATGCTTTCTTTTCTGTATTGAGAATTTGAGAGATGGTGCTTAAAGCAAAACAATGGAAGATGATCATGGTTATGTCAAAGATTGAAATATTCTACTAGAATGAAGTCATTTGGGTTGGTTTTCTATATGTTTATGAGTCGATTGTTACTTTGAGGGATTTTCTCAATTATAGCCCAACCCATAATGTTATTAAATTGTTGAATGAATCGTTAGAGGGTTTGAAGAGTTGCAGTATCTTTTTCATGCTTTAAATTTAAAGTATTGGATAGAAAATTCAAGTTAATCCAAAACCCAACACTTTAAATAAGATTACATCGCATGCACTGGTCACAGTTTGATTTTATATGTTCGATTAGACTTGAGCACCTTGAATTGATTATATTATTATTTGACATGCGTCATAAGTTTGAAAAAAGCTCTGAGTTTGAGACAACTTTTTTACCAAAGGAACAAATTATTGCAACAATTACACTGTATAATATTATAATATACAAACAAATTTAATAATAAAAGATCTATATTCTAATAGTAAAAGAAATGAAACCGTCAAGATTTTTGACATACAAACAATTTCTCGACACGTATCAACGCGCTTATAAAGTGGATAAATATGACATTAAATTCTCATCTTAGAATGTGATGCAATCCTCACCCGTGGGGGATTGGAATCTTCTAGATACGCGCTTCTTACATAACCATTGAAACTCCTCCGCTCCTTCCTTCCAATTTCCAGACCAAGCTACGTTGTTCCAGACCCTTGGAAAAATCGCAGAATAAACCTCCCTATATAAATAGGAAGCCATGCACGAATCTGTGACCATATCTATTAATTATCTACCAGCAAACAACAATTCAAGTTTCTTCTGACCACTGGCAAACAAGTCATCTCAAGGGTTGTTCTCAGCCTCATCATCTTGAGGCAAACAATTTACCAAAACAGAAAGAAACCCAAGAAAGAGGAGAGATAGACAAAGGAGCAAGCGATCGACCCAGAAACACAGACAAAAGAGCAAGCGATAGACCCAGAAACATAGAGAAAAGCTTGAAGTAAAAGGAAGAAGGATCGATGTGTTTGGTGTTCGTGTGTGATGAAGATGAGAGGGTGCTGTCAAGGCAGGCAGCACCAGGGGCCTGCCCCTACTGTGGAGGAATGGTGCAAGCCATGGATGTTGAGAGCCAGTGGAGGTTCTGTTTCCTACCCCTCTATTGGAAGACCAAGCGCAGGTTGTACTGCAGCTTGTGTGCTAGACGCTTGGTGGTAAAGTGAGATACAAACTCACATGATATAATAGAGATTTCAGTGTTGTGCATACAGTATGTAGCATGACTTTTTATTTACATATGTAAACTTGCCTCATTTTCGAGTAGTTATTTCAAGATTTTGTTTTGATTGCTCTCATTTTTATCTAAATTGTAAATTGTACCACCCTCGAGATTTTACTTGTTAACCCATCACGATTAATTAACATGTATCCCAGCTTGTCCTCCAACAAGTTTCATGGTTCTCTCTTTTGGTCACTTCACCCAACTAAAACCAACAGAGAGAAGTCTATCTGAAGTCTTCGATTGCTGAATCTTATGGACAAAAAGGTGATGGCCATCAAAGCTCAAAAGAGATAAGTCTGTACTCCTAACTAATACAGCAGAGAAAAGAAAACTCTGTTCCCTCAACAATTTCCAATTGCTTAATCATAAGGGCAAACACTAAACAGGGTTACCGAAAGCCCCAACTGCATTTAGGATATATTATGTGAAAACATGTAGCAACAAAGTCACTTGCTCTGCATATAACAAAGTTCTTGCCATAAATCCCATGAAGAAAAACACAACATCACATGTAGGCTGTCAATTTCAGAATAAAGGGGAAGCAAAACTGCAAATCTATTCATTAATTGATGCAAATCCCCCAAAATCATATACAAGTCATGGCTGTGATCACATCACTTGCAAAGTTTCAACTTTTTAAAATATGATGATACCATAGATTTGGGGTAAGGTTTCGTAGCGAGACAAGTTGGGAAGTTTTCAGGTTGTTCAATCCACAGTTTGTGTGCTATGCCACCTGCTTTGAGCTTCTCAGACAAGTTCAAGATCTGGGGCTCTCCCTTCACCTCAAGAGTAACCTGCACAAGTAAATAAGAGCATTGTAATCAATAGTTTTTAACAAATGGCACCAACTAGTCCCACCCGTCAATGACTAAATTCTCATACCCAATTGATTGATTAGCAAGAAAAGTCCCAGTGAACTTAACCAGGACAAAAGGGCAGCCATTACTACCACCTAAACTCATGCACGCAGATTTTGGTATAAATCTCAATGACCAATTGAATGAGCAATCATTTGAAGCTACACCTACAGTTTCGTGCATATAAACCCTCTGTAAGTTTCTCTTGTAACGGAAAATATTTCATTGAATTTGTGAGCAAAAGTGGGCACAAACCCCAATGAAGCAATGTTACATGAAAATCCCAGATTGACAAGAACCACAATTTCCCTTCAAGATTGGAACCAAAAAGATAAAGTAACTCGGACCCAGAAGACTGAAAATGCTGTACACTACAAAATCCAAATTTCCAAGCATCACATTCACACGCAAGTTTTCATTTTTGGCCAGTTTAAGAAATCGAAACTGAAACAAAATTACTTAAACCCAGATTAACCAAATGATTCAAAGCACCAAAAAAATGAAAAGGTTCTGCTTTTACCTTATGCATAGAATCGATGTTTTCGGGGCTACAGTACTGGAGGGTGTGAGGGTCGTCTCGGTGGGACCAGACGGCAGACACGGAGGCATGGCAGCCCTGTGTGACCACGCTCCCCAGCGGCCACGTGTCGATCAGGTCTCGCCGGAGCACCACGTACTGAACCAGGACGTCCGTTGGGGTCTCCGAGTTCGGTACGTCGGAATTGACCGGTTGACTCATCGAGTTTCGGCGGAGTCGACTCGGGGCGGGGACCGTGTTGGGCGAAAGCTTAGCCCCAAATCCGATTCGAGGGCTCGAGAGTGAGACTGTGAGATGGGAATGGGAGATGGTGCCACGAAGCGGCGAGACGAGATACGCCATGTTATAATCACGCGGGAAAGCATGTAAACTCCGTCCTACTTTAACTTTATGCAATTTACTAAAAACAATAAAAAGTAATCTTGGCCAAAAAAATAATAATAATAAAATTAACGCTCGAGGGTAAGTAGAGTAAAAATTAAAATGAGACTAGATTAAGAATTCGACCCTTCAATATAACAACCTCCTCAACCCAGAACTTAGAAACCGAACTCAGAACAACCTCCTCCTTCTTCCCCCACCAACCCCTACCCACTCACCGTCGCCGTCTTCCTCACTCACTGCCAATCCTGACAACTCTCTCACCCACAATTAGGGATGGTAACGGGGCGGGGTGGGGTCGGGTTTGCCAATACCATCCCCGCCCCATCAGGTATACGGGGCTCTATATTTTTTTTTCCTATTAGAATGATACTAAATCAACACAAATATATAATATAATATAGATAAAATAAACTAAAATACACATATTACATCAAAATATCATTAAATTAAATTATAACACTATTAAATTCAAAAGAATAATAAAAATTAAACATAAAATTGAAATGTAATTATAAAATTAATATTATATAATATATTTATTAAGTTAAATGGGTATACGGGGCGGGTAGTGGTATTACCATACCCGCTTAATTGGGGCTGGGCCCCGCAGGGCTTGGCGAGGACGGGCATAATTGCCATCCCTACCCATAATAGAACACCCAAAAAAAAA
>QANT01005659.1:0-22361 GCA_003254885.1 Purshia tridentata | reverse complement strand
GGGTTTTTTTTTTTAAATTGTATTTGTGGGTATACTTAGTAACTTTTTGGGTGTTGACAAAATATTTTAGGGTATGAATAGTATTACCTTTAAACATATCTCATGGGAATTTAAAAAGACCAAAATATCTCTCAAAATTTACTTGAAAAGACCATTATACCCTTATTTTTAACGGATATATTGACGGAATTATAAGGAGGTGTGACATTGCAATTTTTTTTTAATTTAAGTGGCAGATTGATTCAATTTTTAATTTAGGTAGTGATTTATAAATCGAGGTATAATTCAGGTGGGTGATTTGCAAAAAAGTCTTAACATTATAATTGCATATTTAAGTAATAAAGTATCTTAAGGACATAAGTCATAAATATAACTTAAAGAAAACTCAATCTTATTTACATGTCATATCATACTGTTATTGAAATTAAGAGAAAATTATTGACTATTATAAGAAGTATCAAATATAAAAATTACAAAATGTTACCAAACGCACTCTTATTGACTATTATAAGAAGTATCAAATATAAAAATAGAAGGATAAAGTTCCAATATGCTAAAAACCAAAAGAAAGTATACTTATTGCATGTGAAGTGATAGGCTAGAAACAAAAAGCTTGAAATAGGCAAAGTTGGCAAAATACAGAAGTGGTATTAAAGACCCAAAACTCACTATCAGTGGACCGGCTGGGTGTGCATACTTCTGAAATGAGTTTATTTGGTATTTACCCAATTTAATATGTTAAAACTTTAAATCAATTTTTTTTTAAAAAAAAAAACATCATCTCCTTCCTCCCTCCCTTCCCTGGAGCACCCCCACCCTAAACTTTGTTGCAAACAAAAACACTAGGAACATAATGCAATAGGGCGATGGTGTCGGTCTCCAGGATTCGACAGCCCATTCTTAGATAAAGGTGCACTCTCAATATCTTGTCAAGTCAAACTTAGCTTGAGTAATTACACACTAAATTTAATTAAAAGTAATGTAGAGAATGAAAGGAAGATAGGAACTCTGTGTATCTCTATATATATATATATATATATAGATATAGAAGTCTAGCAAAAAAGTCTTCCTGTTGGATAGAAAAAAAGTCACAGCCACTAAACCCCAAAAATAGCAACTAATGGCTTGATAATATCTCAGTAGTAGCCCCTTAAAAGTAGCAACCAATAAGTTTATAGATAATGGATAAATAAGTGGTATAAGAGAAAATAAGAATCAATCAACAAGTGACACATAGGAAACCCATGACTAGAGCAATATAACTGAGATTATTAAGGAAATATATTGTTGGAAATTTGAATCAACCCAACAATATTCAACAATCCCCCACATGATTCAAATTTGATGTGAATTGAATAATTAAATTGATGTGCATTAATGTTGATGTCTTTTGGACCTGAATAAACACTTAATGTAAGTAGACAGGATGTGTTTTAAACGTCAGCTAAGTTCTTGGTCTGATGTGTTTAAGCCATGCATCTTATCCTGGATCTTCACAAGTGCTCTAGAGAATTAGCCAATTTCTCATAGAAGGCGGTCCCACCTTCACACTTGAATAGGTGGATTTCATCAAGTGTGTACTGCAACATCACATACCACCCAAATAAGGCTATGGATCCATTAAGAGAATATTATTCAACCTTACTCATATTGCAGTTAGCACTACACACACACACATATATATATATATACACATATCATATACACCGTAGGAAGGGACAAAGAAGTAGTTCATATACTTACCATTCAAGTGATTTGTCATTGCCCATTGAACCTAATTCCTGAGATCTCCATTCACAATGGTTGGGTTGCTGCCATGGATGGTTCATTCAAGTGGCTCAAGTCTCATTCCCCTCAATGTCTCTTCAATTAGCTTCATTGCAAGGCGCTTTGTTAAAGGGTCAGATAGATTCTCTTTTGACCTCACAAAGTCTAGGGAAATCACACCATCTTTAAGCAGCTATACCTTATTAATTTATGCCTCATATATGTCTGCTCTTCCCATTATAGATCTTGTTCTTTGCTACCGATATAGCAGCTTGGTTATCAAAATGAAGAGCCCTTGTTGGACAAGGTTTAGTCCATAAGGGTATGTCTATTAAAAGACTTCTCAACCAATCTGCTTCACTTTCTACCATATAGTAGACCGAGCTTTAATGATTTGCTTCACTAATCTCCAAGATATAACTCCACCACCTAAAGAAAACACATAGCCATTTGTGGAATTTAGTTCATCACTATCAGAAATCCAGTTAGCATCACAAAAGCCTTCTAGCACTGGGAGATAACCAGAAAAAGTAATACCAAAGTTAATTGTCCTTTTAAGGTATCTAAATACCCTATACATAGCAGCCCAATGATCTCCACTAGAATTATGAGTATATTTACTTAATCTATGAACTGCATAGTCAATGTCAGGTCTTGTGGAATTCATTAAATATAATAAACTCTCTACGGCCTTAGCATATTCAAATTGAGCTACACTTTCACCTCTATTCTTTTTCAATAGTGTATACTAGAGTCATAAGGAGTTCTTAGAGGTTCACCTTCAAGATGACCAAATTTCTTTAAAACTGCCTCTACATAATGTGATTGGGACAGTGCAATACCTTCATTCAGCCTTACTATTTTAATTCCCAAAATTACATTTGCCTCACCAAGGTCTTTTCGTATTGAATTTAGAAGATAAAATTTTTTAGTCGAATTCACAACATCCAAATTAGTTCCCATGATTAAAATATCATCAGCATATAAACACAAAATAAAATATGCATTATCACATGTTTTATTATACACACATGTATCACCATTATTCACAATAAAGCCATTAGAGAGAAGAACTGAATTAAACTTTTCATTCCATTGCTTAGGTGCTTGTTTCACCCCATATAAAAGATTTAACTAATTTGTAAACTTTATTTTCTCTTCTAGGAATATCATCTAAATTTCATCTAACTCACCATTTAAAAATGTGGTTTTAACGTCCATTTGGTGAATTATAAATTTATGTACAGATGCAATAGCTAGAAGCACTGTTATTATGGTAATTCTTGACACATGTGAAAAAGTAACAAAATAATCAGTCTCTCTTTTGAGTAAACCCCTTTGCCACTAGTCTATAGCCATATATTCATCTATGGAGCCATCAGGTTTTAGCTTCTTTTAACATACCCACTTACTCCTAATAGGTTTAGCACCAAGAGGCAAATAAAAAATTTCCCAAAATTTTCAAGAATTAATTAATAGAATCTAATTCATTTTTTGTTGCTTCTCTCCATAAATTAGCATCAGTGGATGAAATAGCTTCTTTTTTGGGTCATCTTCAACCAAGAAAGCTGTAAGAAAATCATCACCAAAGCTTTTTCCTTTCCTAGCCCTTTTACTCTGTCTAATTTCAGGTTCTTTATATTGATCACAAGTACTTCAACTAGTTGAGTGTTCTAACCTTCGCACACACTTTTAAATTTTTCAGACTGGGTGTGTAACATTTCCATAGCTCATAAGGTGTTATGGTAGATTTTTTACTTATCAATCTATTTAAAATATGACAAGCACTTAGAATAGCTCCCACCCACAAGTTTGTTAGTAAACCTGAACTGATCAACAAAGAATTCATCATTTAAGTTCTATTTTTCCACCCAACTATTCCATTTTGTTCAAGTGAATAAGGTGCAGTAATTTCATGTATTATTCCATTATCTTCACAAAATTTTGTAAAAATTGCCGATTCATATTCCCCAGCCCTATTGTAATTTGTACCTTAACCTTTTAATTTTTCAATTTAATTGATCTTTTACTTCAATTTTATACTTGATGAACATCTCAAATGCTTCATCATTTGATATTAGAAGATACAGTTTGGTGTATCTGAAAAAATCATCTGTAAAGGTGATATAATATTCTATTCCTCCTTTAGTTATATTACTTTTAAAGTCACCCAAATCAGAATGAATTACTACCTAGTTCGGTTTTGGTTTTGAGTTTCCCAAAACCGATCTTTTTGGTTTGGTGAGAGGTTTGGGTCATTTGGTTTGATTAACCATATCGTGCCCACCCTTGTACATAAATATGTAGAGTCATGTTCATTTTTAAAACTGGGAATGGCATGGAGATGCACCAATTTTGAGTAAGGCAAATTGTGTTTTATCTGTGTATACGTGCGTACATGTGCCTCTTTCTTCTTGTTCTTTGTTTTTTTTGGCTAGCTAGGTTCATGAGAAAATATGCCTTATATACCTATGGGCCAGTAAAGAGTTGAGATGTATACATGTTGAGGATTAGATCTGTTATATTGAATGAGTTTAATGTACTCTTAACAATGCCACAAATACATTAGGTCAGCTAACTCCCTCTATTTAAAGGTTACCCTTCTTAATAAAGATTATATGTTCACATAAGAACTTTCATGTCATCTACATAAAAGAGATGAATTATGTATTTGTTCATATACCACCTAGAAAAGAGGTCTATGTGTTGTTCATCTAAAAGAAAAGAAAAAAGAGGTCTATATATGTGAAGGGGAGTATTGTTAAGCATTAATCTTATAAATGATTCGAATCGTTGAAATATTATATAGAATGAGCCTTATAAGGATTTTACAAATAAAATTATTTATAAAATTTCACATTTAAAAGATTCCATGAAGTAATATATGGAAATAGCAACATGCATACATATGAGAAGGACAGCCATGTGATATGAGAAAAAAAAAAAGAGGTCTACATATGTGAAGGGGAGTATTGTTAAGCATTAATCTTATAAATGATTCGAATCGTTGAAATATTATATAAAATGAGCCTTATAAAGGATCTTACAAATAAAATTATTTATAAAATTTCACATTTGAAAGGTTACATAAAGTAATATATGGAAATAGCAACATGCAGCTGGTACATACATACATATGAGAAGGACAGCCATGTGATATGAGAGCCAGATGTACATAAACTCGTACCAATAATTTAGATTGGATAGGTAAGTCGACCTCTCTACAATTGACCAGTGTCACCAAATTGTATACACATTGATATATAGAAGCCAAAATTGACACAAAAGCTAGTCTCTATATAACTGACTAGTGTCACCAATATATTTGTTTGGATGCTGACTGCTCATGAGGCAGTATGTGTATAATATTGTGTTGGTGAAACCACATGATAGTTGGTGCTTGTAATTACTAATTCAGGACCGTTGGAAAGGTACTTATGGTGAACTAAATTCTAAACCATCTCTGACCAAAAAAATAAAAATCTAAACCCATCACTCAAATGCCTAGTAATTATAAATTAAAAAAGTGCCCTTCAACTTAAAAAACAAACAAATTTTTCCTTCAACATCCCTAAATATAATGCTAAATCTTTTATATGTGAATATGCATGAATCTCTACTTTTATAGTTCACTTTAGGACCGAAATGATAGAATGTGATGGAGATTATACTAGATTGATATGATAAAATTGATATGGGGAGAGTTTCTTTCCTTTATATGCTTGATTCATCAATTACATGTCATGCATGTGAGGATGAATTGGAGATCATAAAATAAATTGAAAAAGAAAAAAGAGTGAAGGTTGTAATGTGATGGAGATGATAGTACAAAATAATTTATGGGATATGTTGGAAGTGAAGTAATGTAATCATATTATCTAAACTCAGACAATTTTATAGGTATAGTATACTTGCCATTTTTCATTTATTTATTGACCAAGTAAATAGTATAGTTTATCAATCCATTTGATTTTGTGACACATGTAAGGATGGCAGTCTCGATTAAGTTGGTATGGTAATATTCCTCTCTATCATGTCCTGTATATCTGTTTAATTTAATAAATATTATTATATATATAATTTTATAATTATATTTTAATTTTATATTTTAATTTTTGTAATTTAACTTTATTTTACCCAAAAAAGTAAAATCTTTACTATTATAAAATTAAGAGACACTTTTGATATTACAAGCTTCACTAAATTTTAAATTTTCATAAATATTCTTCATTTAACTTAATAAATAAAAATATAATTACAAAATGTAAAAATTAAAATAAAATTTTAAAAATAAAAAACTAGAGAAAATAGNCGAAATTTAAAATTTCCCGAAATTTCCGTCGAAATTTCCATCGAAAATTTCCACAGAACCGAAATTTAACTCCTTGCATGTACCAAAAATTTAGCTACGAAAATAATACCATCGCATACCTCATAAAAATTTTATTTATCTGATAAAATAAATATGATATTGATTGACAAACGCGCCTGTACCCGTGCCATTCTAAGCACACGGTGATATGACAATTAATAAAAACTCACCATGTCTTCAACTCGCAAAACTACTTGTAGCAAGAAAATGTGGCAAAAATGAAAATTCCTTCCTTCCACAAAAATACAAAGAGGGGAAGAAGCAGCAAAATGACAGTTAGTAGTAGCATCAAATCTCTCGGAGAGAGCAAAAGCAAAGCGGCAAGCACGCATTGGGAACCGGACGACCTTGAAAAGAGTGATTTACCCACCATCACGGGACACGTGTGCGAAGCACACCCCTCGTGACCTTCAAATGTCCTCTTTACAAGTGTCACCATTCCGGACCCACCATTCTCTGCCATGTGTTTCTCTCTCCGCACTCATCTCTCTACACTCACTCTCCAAACTCGACCAAAACACACAAAATCGCAATCCCAATAAGCTCTGCTGCTGCTGAGTTTAATTCAATTTTACACACACCCTTTTCTCTTTCCCTTTCCCGAGAAAATCACTCAGAAAAGCTGAGAAAATAGGAAACAAATAGATATATAGTTTTCTTCCACATTCTGCTGACACAAAACCGTTGAAGAACATCTGCATGTCATGGTTGAAAACCCATATTTCCATTTCTCTGGTTTCGAAGTCAAAAACCCATGTTTTAATTTCTGAAGAGAACTCATTTGGAAAACATACTCAAGAATCAAACATTACAGATATATAAATGTTAATGAGATTTCTTGGGGGAGAAGGCAGCTGAAGAAAGTTGAAGTCTTAGTAGACAAATGGCTGGGAATGAGTGGATTAATGGTTACTTGGAGGCCATACTGGACAGTGGGGCTTCGGCAATTGAGGAGCAGAGGCCGGTGCCTGAGAATCTGAGAGAGAGAGGGAATTTCAATCCGACTAAGTACTTTGTGGAGGAGGTGGTGACAGGGGTCGATGAGTCCGACCTCTACCGTACCTGGATCAAAGTGGTTGCTACCCGCAACACACGTGAGCGTAGCTCCAGGCTCGAGAACATGTGCTGGCGCATTTGGCATCTTACCCGTAAGAAGAAACAGGTTCTTGTTCAATCCTCTTCCTCTATCTGTGATTGTGTGTGTGTGTGTGTGTGTGTGTGTGTGTGAATGAGTTAAGGGTGATTGTAAATTGGTTCCTTGACTTTCAAGGGGGGAATAAGTTTGAGTTTGTTTGTTTTTCAGAAAATGGCTATCTGCAATCTGTGTTTAGAACTAGCTGTGGTTGAGGCTTGTTGATTATTGGAGGTTTAAGTGGCCATGGTCCATGGATTTTTGATTTGTCAAAGAAATGGCTGACTGCAATGGCTCTCTTTATTTATACATGTTCCTATATTTTTAGGCTTTTTTATTTTTTATTAAATACCAACAAAGTAATTTTATCCTTAGAAAGATTTATAGCAATGGTCCTCAAATTTTACCTTGATTATCACTTTGGTCTACGAACAAGTTTTTTGAATTATATAATCCACGAACTTTCACCAGTGTATCACTTTAGTCCATTCCTAAAATTTTTCTATATTTTTTCATCAATTTAGTTACATATATTACGATGGGGAAAGAAAGAGGAGGTGTGTTATAATTTTTACCTTTTAAAAGGGGTTCACATGCTTAACACGTGACTAAAATTGACGGAAAAAATAGATGGAGTTGATGGAATAGACTTAAGTGATATATAGGTGAAAGTTCACGGATTATAGATTCAAAAAAAAGTTAGTGAACCAAATTGATACTAAGGGTAAAGTTCGAGGACTATTGTTGTCATTTGCTCTTTATCTTTATTTGGTTATATTACAAAAAAAGGAACTGTTGGTATTTGATTATGTGGGTTTGAAATGGTTAATTATGTTATGCAGGTCATGTTGTTATAATAATGTCAATTATTTGATTAGTTTTTTCCCCCCCGTTTTCCTAAGATTTGGAAAAAAATAATAATAGTTTCTTTTTTAAGCTGCATATTGCTATGGATTAATAAATTCATATCTTGAAGTTTGAGGCAAAAATTCATACTCATACTAAGAAGTTTGTAAATCTGTTTTAGTGTGCATGAGTAGTTGGGTAATGTGACTGTGGATAGACTATTAGAACTTGAAGTAGTATATTCTTATCCTGTTTAGATCAGCAGTAAATTTAGAACCAACCATGTTTTGAACAAGTTTCTGTATGAACTTCCTAAAATAATCTTCAAATGGGAAATGCCAATTAACTTTTTGCCTCATGGGTGATGGTTATCTGCTCAAGTTTCTCCCACACATGTTTCCCCTCTAGTTTTTGTTCTCTGTCCTCAGCTGCCATACTTTAAGTTTAAAAAAAAATTCTGGGCTAATACACCGCACTTACATGGTTCATGTAGTTGGAGTGGGAGGAACTTCAACGGTTGGCACACCACAGATGGGAGCGGGAACAAGGACGTAGGGATGCAACCGAAGACATGTCAGAAGACTTGTCAGAAGGAGAGAAGGGGGATGGTTTGGGCGAGATGCTACCATGTGAGACCCCAAGGAAAAGGTTCCAGCGTAATATTTCTAACTTGGAAGTATGGTCAGATGATAAAAAGGAAAAGAAACTTTATGTGGTTCTTATCAGGTATAAATCTTTAGACATATATGTTAGTGTTTCTTTTTTATTGATAAGGGCCAGGCTAGTTTACAGTTAATACCGAAGTTATTTTCTGTTAACTTTCTGGTGTTATTAAATAGTTTGGAATTTTGTGCAACCAAATTTCAGAGATGACTTTAAGTAATTCTGACTTCTATATTTTCTAGTATGTTGCCTCGCTTGATGTTTCTGTATCAATGCTATCTCTAATTCCTGGAACATGGATAAAAGCTGGAAAAGAGAATTTTGGAATCTTGAAGAAACTATTGCATTTTTTTTTTTGACCAAGGGAAGAAACTATTGCAGTTTAAGCTATAGGATCAATGGTCTTTTTTTCTTTTTTTTGAGTTGTGGGGTTATGGTGTTCTTTAAGATTGATCAGTTCATCTCGGGTTGAGAAAGTGAAATGAGATAGATTAATAATGGAAAGGCGAGTGTTGTGGGAACATGCTATGCCATATAGAATGATGTTTCATGTTAGAAGGCAGATTTTCAGTAACAACTCCTGTTTAAACTTGCTTCTTATTATGAAACATAAGTATCATCCTCTCATCTGGTAATTTATAGTTTAGCTCTAACCTTTTTCACCTGACAATATATATTACAGTTCTAACCTTTTTCATTCTTAATGCGTATGTTTGAGCACTTAATCAGTAATTGGAACTTTTCTTCATGAGCAGTTTGCATGGCTTGGTCCGGGGAGAAAACATGGAGCTTGGTCGAGACTCTGATACAGGTGGACAGGTATCCGGTGGCCATAGAATTTTCTTTTTGAGTATATTGAAATAAAGCTTTTCTTTTTCTTTTTTCTTCATGTTACTTGCATTTGCATTTGTGGTTCATGGCTTTATGAAAACAATATTAGGTCAAATACGTAGTAGAGCTTTCCCGAGCTCTTGCAAGGATGCCTGGGGTTTATAGGGTAGATCTCTTTACTCGCCAAGTGTCATCTCCTGAGGTTGATTGGAGCTATGGTGAACCAACAGAGATGCTAACTACAGGTCCTGAAGATAGTGATAACGATCTAGGAGAAAGCAGTGGAGCTTATATTATCAGAATCCCTTTTGGTCCTCGTGATCAATACCTCAACAAAGAAGTACTCTGGCCCCATATTCAAGAATTTGTAGATGGAGCTCTAGCTCACATTCTTAACATGTCCAAAGTTTTGGGTGAACAAATTGGTAAAGGCCAGCCTGTCTGGCCATATGTAATTCATGGCCACTATGCAGATGCAGGGGATAGTGCTGCTCTTCTTTCTGGTGCTTTGAATGTCCCAATGGTACTAACGGGACACTCCCTTGGAAGAAACAAGCTTGAGCAGCTTCTTAAGCAGGGACGCCAATCAAAGGAGGACATCAATTCAACATATAAAATTATGAGGAGGATAGAAGCAGAAGAGCTTTCCCTTGATGCTGCAGAACTTGTTATTACAAGTACAAAACAAGAGATTGAAGAGCAATGGGGACTTTATGATGGATTTGATGTCAAGCTTGAGAAAGTGTTGCGTGCCCGTGATAGAAGAGGGGTAAATTGCCATGGCCGTTACATGCCGAGGATGGTGGTAAGCCAGTGGTTTTTGGGTTTTTGTTTTCCCCTCATGATACTTTTATTACTTAGCATGCCTTATTGAGAACGTTTTAAGTGTTGGAAAATTAAAGTGGTGAATGACTGTGTAAATGATATATTTTTTTTTAATCCTATCTTGCTCCTGACTCCACAATTTATTATTCACTTCCAATCCCTTTCAAAGTTGCAATCTTATTTTATAATGACATCCAATAGAAGCTAGAGCTACAAGAAGCAACTTTAGCATAGAAAGCTAATTTCATGATTTTCATTGTCTTTATGCCCTTATATTACCTACCTCACTCTTCTAAGACGAAATAAATATGAACATAGCATTACTAAAATGGGATTGTTTTGTTTCCAAATTAAGTACATTCTCGATGTAGGTTATACCTCCTGGCATGGACTTCAGTAATGTTATGGTCCAAGAAGATGCCCCTGAGGCTGATGGAGAACTAGCCCAACTTATTGGTGGTAGTAGTGATGGTTCTTCCCCAAAAGCAATTCCAACAATTTGGTCAGAAGTGAGTGTCTGTGTTATCATATGTTGGAACACTTGAACTTTAATTCTGTTGTTTCCTCATAATTAATGTCCTTTGGCAGGTGATGCGGTTCCTTACGAATCCTCACAAGCCAATGATCTTGGCTTTGTCAAGGCCAGATCCAAAGAAGAACATAACCACTCTTTTGAAGGCCTTTGGAGAATGTCGTCCTCTGAGAGAGCTTGCTAATCTTGTAAGTAGGTTTGTGCAATAACTTCATTATACTATTAATCAGTGCAATTAAATATTTGGAAAAATTAACTATAATGCTTTTAAACAGACGCTGATAATGGGGAATAGGGACTGTATAGATGAGATGTCTGCTGGAAATGCTTCTGTGCTTACTACAGTGTTGAAACTGATTGATAAGTATGACCTTTATGGACAAGTGGCCTATCCAAAGCATCACAAGCAATCAGATGTTCCAGATATATATCGGCTTGCGGGAAAAACAAAGGTTCATTAAATGTTCACAGTTTCTAGATAGATATTTAGTGTTGGACAAAGATTCTCTGCTCAAGGGTGTGATTATTTGGCAGGGAGTTTTCATAAATCCAGCATTAGTGGAGCCTTTTGGGCTAACCTTGATTGAGGTTAGTTTTTACTGAATACTATCTTTTGATTTAATCTTTGTTTACTTTAGAAAGTTACAATTCTTCATTCAATACGTTCTGTATAAAATTTAGGCAGCAGCACATGGGCTTCCAATGGTGGCTACAAAAAATGGTGGACCGGTTGACATACATCGGGTATAGATCCCCTCTATTATTTTATTTAACTTTTGTGCCATAAATATCTGCTACTTGTCAGATGTTATGAAGTAAACATTTCCTATTTATGCCCCATTCACCTAGATGGAATAGGGGGGCACATAAAAAGAAGAAACAGTAGACAGTGATTTTAATTGTGATGACCAAGCTATTTTTCTTAATTTATGTTGTGAATTTCAGGCCCTGAATAATGGTTTGCTTGTGGACCCTCATGATCAGCAATCAATTGCTGGTGCACTACTTAAGTTGTTATCCGAGAAGAATTCATGGGTTGAGTGCAGAAATAATGGTTGGAAGAACATACACCTCTTCTCATGGCCTGAACACTGCCGGACTTACTTGACTAGAGTGGCGGCCTGCCGTATGAGGCACCCACAGTGGCAGACTGACACCCCAGGGGATGGGGATGAAATGGCTGCTGAAGAGTCTCTCAATGATTCTCTTAAGGATGTGCAAGATATGTCTCTTAGGCTATCTGTTGATGGAGAAAAATCTTCATTGAATGGATCTCTTGATGTGACTGCAGCTGCTGGTGACCATGAGGTACAAGATCAAGTGAAGCGTGTCCTAAGCAAAATCCAGAAACCAGAATCTGGTCCAAAAGATAATGAAGGTGGAAATAAGCAGCTGGATAATGTGCCAAGCAAGTATCCCATGTTAAGGCGGAGACGAAAGTTGATTGTTATAGCACTTGATTGTTATGAGAGCTCTGGATCTCCTGAAAAGAAGATGATTCAGGTAGTGCAAGAAATATTTAAGGCTGTCAGGTTAGATGCTCAAAGTTCTAGAGTCACAGGGTTTGCTTTATTAACGGCTATGCCAGTGTCAGAAACCGTAGAGTTTTTGGCATCAGGGAGGATACCGGCAAATGATTTTGACGCATTGGTTTGTAGCAGTGGAAGTGAAGTTTACTACCCTGGTACTTCTACAGAAGAAGATGGAAGAATTTTCCCAGATCCAGATTATGCATCACATATTGACTACCGTTGGGGTTGCGAAGGTTTAAAAAAAACCATTTGGAAGCTGTTGAATGCTTCTGAAGTTGAACGAAATTCCGCCTCTTCCAGCCACATTGAAGAGGATTTAAAATCAAGCAACGCTCATTGTATCTCATACTTAATAAAGGATCCTAGTAAGGTAGATGAAATTTTTTAATCTGAATGTTAGCAATTTAGTAAGTATTTGATTTTATTTTGGACTAAATTCAAAATGGTTTGCTTTTCTGCAGGCAAGGAAAGTTGATGATTTGAGGCAGAAACTCAGAATGCGGGGATTGCGTTGCCATCCAATGTACTGCAGGAGCTCAACGAGAATGCAAATTGTCCCTCTCCTTGCTTCTCGAGCACAGGCACTCAGGTATGTTGTTATGTATAAATTGGAGCACATGGACACCTCTCTATAAGTTGACAGTTGTTTCAATTGGATTGGTTTATTGTGGTTATAACATCATTTGAAATTGCATTTGCTCAAGCCCTACTTTAAGTAAGGGATTTTGAACTATTAAATGCAATTGAGTGTTCAGGGACCAACCTTAAGAATAAAAATGGTTTCTGACAATTTCTTTTGGACACTTGTTGGGGGCTAAACAAGAACCATTTCTATTTATGTGTGATTATTAGGTATCTTTTTGTCCGTTGGAGATTGAATGTTGCAAACATGTATGTGTTCCTTGGAGAAAGTGGAGACACTGATTATGAAGAAATGATATCTGGGACTCATAAGACTATAATCATGAAAGGGGTGGTGGGGAAGGGTTCAGAAGAGCTGCTAAGAACATCAGGAAGCTATCAAAGAGATGATATTGTTCCTCCTCAGAGCCCATTGGTCACCTCTGTAAGCGGCCAAGCAACAGCTGATGAGATTGACAACGCTCTCAAGAAAGTCTCTAAATCTGCTGCTGGAATGTGATGAGTTGTGGTTCATGTTTTATTGTTTTATACAATTACAAGTAGTATACCATTCCTGTTTGAGTAGTATATAATGGGACAGAGTCGTTTGTTCCTCGTGCATTTTTGGAATAGATTCTGGCTGCCAAATTGAGCAGGTATATAATGGTCACTCTCACTGTCACAGAATGCTTTTGCTGTTAGTATGATAAATACTCTCTCTCTCTCTCTCTCTCTCTCTCTCTCCCTCTCTCTGTGTTAATTTGTATGGTGTTAACCCATGTGAGAAAACCAAGAGTAGGAGAAACAATATATAATAAAAGAAGAAAGATAAGCTAAATTCCAAAGGCGCAAAAACACCAAATTTCACATGGTTCACCCAAAAAGAGTATAAGAAAATTACAACAAAAAAGTAAAGGATTCTCCCAATCACACTAACATAATCTCTTGACACCCAGTTCTCAAACAAAATACACCCAAAGTTCACAAGCTCCTCTTTATCTCTCACTTTAATTTGGTCATCACTCACACCAAACTGCTCCACATTATGGCATTTTTCGGTGCCCTTTTAAAGGGGCATGTTCCGTCACCCTTGATACTGAACAATGCATATTTGATGTGGCACTAAGATCGCAAGTACGTTGAGCCTGTCATTAGAATATAACTCAATTTCGTGATGAGGTGTCAACAAAATGCTTAGTGTAATTAAAGGGATCAAGAGCTTACCAATTTGTCCAAATCAAAAATTTCATTTGAAGCAAACAGCCATGGAAGGGTGTAGGATGACTCTTGCATATGAGTTTCTTCATGAATCCCAACTCTACCTGGTCGAACATAACATGAGAGCAACTTAACGAAATGAAGGTAAAAAGTGGAACAAAAGTAAAATGACTTCCAAGAACAAAAGTATTGTCCATGCCAGTAAGTGATCAATTGTCACAGAAGCTAGAGAAGAGTCCAATGCATTGAAGTGGACGTAGTGGGTTTGAAAAGCTTACGTTGCTTAGGCATATCTTCTTTTGCTAGTTTTGTCAGGCGTCGCATACCTCCATTCATTAATCCTTAGTACCAAGCTGCAGAGTAAAACAATAAAAAATAAAAACAATAATAAAAAATTATATTAAAATTTTTTTTTTCACAACATCAACAGTCCCACAATAGTTAGAATTATTTATATTGGGGAATGAAATTCCTATCCTGCAAATTGTTTGTTAAAGAGAAAGAGGGAAAAAAAAAAGAAAAAGAATTCATATAAATAACAAATAATATTTAAGATAAAATAAAAGGTAAAAGACGTATCATTTAGTAGTTTAAGAAAAAACATTACGTGGAACTTCTGAATACTGTGGAATGTGAGAAATCTTGGGCCATTCTAGGCCGCTTCCCTTGGTGCATCTTTCCACTAACAGGGGACAATGAAAAACTCTGAGATGTTGTAATTTGGTGAAGTTTTGCATAACTTTGAGTGTAGGCAGATACATCAGATTCATGCAATGCGAAATTTCCAAGTACTCCAGAGATGCAAGGTTCCCCAACCACTCTGGAATAGCCTCCACTTTGTTAAAAGAATGTATTTCCAAATGAGTTAGGGAAGTGAGGTATTGAATTTGTTGAGGCAGAGACTTGAGCTTAGGCCATCCACGCAATAGTAATCGTTCAAGTTGTGGTGGAACATAAAATCTGCAGGGAAAGATTCGAGCTCCTCCCAGAAAGGACCAATATCCAAGTTCTTCAAATGAGTGAGGCAGCCTAGCCCCTTGGGAAAATATTTTAATTTCCCACAATCCTTTACTGTTAGTTTGGAAAGAGAATGCAACTTGGATACATCTCCTACAATGGATACCAAATTTGTGCAGTTACAGATTTCCAGCTCCTCAAGAGATGTGCAGGATGCTAACCCATTCGGAAGACTTGTTAATCCATCATGGAGGGATGTCAGGCCGTCTACAATTGTAGTTGATACAGAACATTCAGGGAGGGATATTGTAATGGATGTTATTTCAGGGCAATAACTTATTTTCAACTTCTGAATAGAGGGACAGTATCCAAGAGCAGGTAAGCTTGACAATCTTTTACAATCTTTAATTTTCAATACGTGGAGGGATGGGAGGATCTGTGTAAATGGAATCGATGCAAGATTATGACATCTCCTTATAATCAACTTCTTAAGAGGGACTGTGTCTAGCCTATCAGGTAAATGACTCAGATTTTCACAATTTACAACCTTCAGCGACCGAAGAGATGCACAACAGCCAAATACATGAGGAACAATTGTCAATTTGCGACAATCCCACATATACACCTTCTCAAGGCAAGGAAATATCACCGCATTTGTTCTTGACATCACCGGTGCTTCCATCCATTCAATTAGCTCCGCGCAATTCTCAATCCATAATTTTTTCAGTGCTGGAAATAAAGCCACTGTCTCCTTACTTGTCGTGGCCTTATCCTCATCTCGAGCCTGTTTATAACCATAAAACTCTGCTCCAATACATTTCACATTATCCAATCTATAAATCTCAAGATATTCAAGATTAGGTAGATGACCGAGTATTGGGACTGCTTCACATTTGGAGCACATGTGTAATCTAATCTTCTTCAAATTGTGGAGTGCAGGCAACCATGATGGAAATTTATCCCCCATGAAGTTTTTAATAAATAAGTTTTCCAACTTAGCATGCGGTTGGAGGACTTCTAGTACATTCTCCTCATTTTTGTTGCCCACTGACCTACCTTCTGCCCATAAAAATCCTAACTCGCAGAGGTTTCTTTTTGCCACTAAATTTGCCTTCTTAGCTTCTTCTTCATCCCTTACATGTTCCAAATTATAAATACTTAGTTCTCCTTTCAATTCATTCAAGCCAGCCAACTCCTCAATTCTAGGACCCGTCTCCTCACCCACACTAAAGGAAGATAATGTCCGAAGATTAATCAGTCGCTCCAATATCCCAGCTGGAATTTTCATATCCTTATTAAAACAAAGATGTCTCAAGTTGATCAAATTTTGCATTTCCACAGGAAGATCTATTTCAAGAGAATTGTTATACATTCTTAACGTCTGTAGGTTGTAGAGCTTGCCAACAGAACTGGGAAGTGACTTAATATATCTTCCGGAAATGTTCAGATACCTCAAGCGTTTCAACTTGCCAATTGAAGTTGGCAAATGCAAAATTCGTGCATCCTCTAAATTTAAGACAAGTAGAGCTTTAAACCTTGGTAGGATATTACTAGGGACTTCTTCTTCCGAAAACAGTGAACGCAATCTCCCAACACTTGTTTCTTGAATTCTTTCTAGTGCTAAAGAAGGGATCCTTGCAACATGTCGAATCTCACTTGTATCATCCATCTCATTGAAGTCATGTGTCAAGCTCTCAGATTTGAAGACAACTTCAGAAAGATCATGCACAAGATCGTGCATCTTGCAACTTTTAACAATGCCATATTGATCCTTTGTAGCATCTTGAAAGAAGGAGTTGTCCAATAGTGTATTGAAATATTGATTGCCTATATCCTCCATCTCTCGATTATTTTCTTTCAGAGGAGGGTGGAGTAATCCTTGAGCCATCCAAAGTTGGATCAAATTATCTCTTTCAATTTCAAAATCTTTCACGAACATTGAACAATAAGCAAAACATTGTTTCAATGATGGTGGTTTCAAATTGTCAAAGCTCAACTTCAAAACTGACATGATTCTTTCTTCTACCTGGGGTAATTCCCATATTTTACTTTTTTGAATTGACAACCATTCATCTTTATTTTTCATCATGCTTCCCAAAACCTGTAAACATGAGTAAATTAAACTCTCTCTATTAAATAATTAACAATGTGAAATTAGAAATACTAGTTAACACTAAATAATTACAGTTCAATTAAAATGTTAATTTGGCCATATTTCAACATTGGTTTGGATGGATGCAAAATGAAATAGTCTCTCCATATTTGTCATTTGAACGGCAGTTCTGTTTTGACGAACTTTGGTTAAAGTTGTTCAAGTGAGATCTTTTTGGACTGATGAACACGTACAAATGTTTAAAAATCCAGAAATTACACGCATTTTTTATTGCTAATTGTACTCATCTTTTTCAAAACAATTTCCATTTGCTAATTATACCACCCAAGAATCCCCCATGTACACAAATCGATAACCTCACCAGATTTTTACTCATTATAATCATTTCCCTCAAAAATCATCTTCAATTACCAGTAGACCAGACCACTCACACCACCCATTTCTCCAACAGCAATCAGCTAAGGAACCCCTTATTTTCAATCTTCTGCAACAACCCCCATTTGTAATTTTTATTTTAGTGTCATCCTTTTGGGTTATTTTAGTGTTTTTTGTTTTTTGTGTGTAATTTGTTTGATGTTCGTATTTTGTTACGTAGATATTTCAAATTATTTTCATTAGTATACCACTGACCATCTCAAGTTTATGGGTAGCTTTGGGCTAGTGGTACTAATATTATGATCTGGGCCCTTATTAGTTTACACTTGAAGCCTATTAGTTTCGGCCCATTAATTATATACAGCCCATCATATTTGTGTCTATTAAAATTGTATAAAACAGCAACAAAATGGTTATATGGATGAACAGAAAGATAAGAATAAAAAGAAAACATGCGATAATATTATAGTACATACCTTTGCCACTAGTGGTACACCCCCACATTTTTCAGAAATCTCCCTTCCAATTATCTCCAAATCTGGATCTATTGAAATCCTACCACCAAGAAGTGCTCTATTTTTTATTATGGACCAACATTCATCATGAGGTAGAGGTTTCACATCAAACCTAGAAAGCGTTTCAACCTTGGAGATTGATGCAACTATGGCACTGCGGGTAGTGATAATAATTTTGCTTCCTTGAGCAGAATTGACTTTTGATAAACAGCTCATCAAAGTATTCCATTCATTTTCATCTTCATTCCAAACGTCATCAAGTACGAGAAAATATCTCTTTCCTTTCAAACATCTTTGGAGATTTGTAATCAATGCCTCCCGGCTTTCCCTTCTCCCTGATTGTTCTGGGTCAAGAGATTCTGACATTCGAATTAAAATCGAATTAACATCAAATGGATCAGATACACACACCCATATCTTTTTGTCAAAGTACCCATCTTTGACATCTTTAAATACAGACTTAGCCAAAGTTGTCTTCCCCAAACCTGGCATTCCCACAATAGCCAAAATGGAAAGATCTTCCTTATTGTTGGAGTCGGTCAAGTTTGCAATTATATCGGACACAATCTTCTCCCTTCCAAAGATCTTTTCATCTTTATCAAAGCTTGAGACGGTCTCCCTATTCCCCATACCTTGGGGAGTTGCATCTATTTTCTTTGCAACCAATCCAACAAACGATGCATCATTCTGGAGAGCCACCAAAGATGCGTTGATACTCTTGATTCGATGTGCCATTTTCAGACGAAATAAAGTGGAATTGGAAGTTGAAAGACAGTTCAGTACCTTCTTCTTGATATTGTTTTGCAGTTCCACTTTGCGCCGGAGATCTTCATAGTTGATTTCATCCAAGACATTATCAGCCTCATCAGCTACGTCTCTAAGTCTCTTTACCCAGTCTTTCACTAGCTTGTCCCGATTTTGTGGTTGGTGGGGAACATCAGCTAAGAACTCCTGAAGGCTACACAAAAATTGGCGGAGCTTTGTCAGTTCAGTTTTGAATTCCCGGAGAAGGCTGAATTCTTGAGCAGCAAGTGAAGCCAGCTTGTTCAGTATTCCCTCCACAGGAAAGGTAACCAGTGTGTCTAAAATAATTCCTGCCATTCTGATCGATCAACACAAAGAACAAAGCAGCGAGAGCAGATCAATAATGAATGCAAAAGTTGTAAGCAAATGGAGAGCAGATAAATGCGTTAGTGTTATAGATGGAGTTGTAATTTGAAACTTTGAAATTGATTTTTCCTTTGTTGGTGGATCTATTATTGGTATATGGGCCTATTAATTAATTTTGCTTTCTAAGCAGCAAGTGAAGTGAAGGGTGAAGCCACCTTCTTCGGTATTTCCTCGACCCCAAAAGTCAACTAAACTTTCAAATTATATTGTATTAATTAATTATATAATTCCAGTTTTCATTTAACAATTGCAATCATATTATTTAAATATGCAGGAGCAGCAGGAAGGTGTCTGGGGAGTGGCAACTGGTAAGTAATTGAAGTCATTGTTTAATCCTTCTTTTATTTAGATTCTATCTTTACATCGGTATTTGATCCTGCTGACCACAAATTTAATTTAGATGGATTCATAATGGTTACTTTAAGACAAATTACCGGTCAAGGAAGTGTTTCTCATCTCCTATATTAAACTTATAGAGGAAAAGAAATATGAAATGGGCAATAATTTAATATAATTCACAAATAATTAAAAATTCTTAGATTGTCTTTTGAGATTTTCTCTATCTGTTAATATTGCAATCTAACATACATGTGAGTGAACATATTCTAATATTATAAAAAAATTTAAACATCTATCATAAAATTAATTAGCAATAAAAAGAGAGGCACAAGACCTTTATAAACACTCCAAATTCTTAAAAACTAACAGCCTGCATAATCCAAAGAGAATCATCCTCCATACACACACGATGAAGACCCAACCCTGCATTATAATATTATATTATATTTCGTTCAATAAACTGATGAATTACAATTAATGTAAATATTTACTCACCCCCTAATTAGAGCTAAGTTCTCTCATAGCCCCCACCCTAAATCAACCTCTTTTAAAACCCCCTATTATACACTTACCCTCTCTCAAAACCCCCTAGTCAACCTTTATCCAATTAGGTTTGACTTTTTTTTTAATATTCCCATTATACCCAGCTACTTATTCAAAATTAGTTTCTCTCTCTCATATGTGCGTTCTCTCTTCCTATGCAACTATCACTGGTTTGTGCTCTGTTGTTCGGCGACAGTTGCCGGCGAGACCGGTTCGATCTTCTCGTCTCTCTTCCCTTTTCCTCCCCTTGTCGTCCACGTGCCGTGCAACCAAACATCAACGGTGAATCTGAGCAGACCCGAGCTCCCTTATTGGCGATTCCTTCTCTCTTCTCCCTTATTAGCAATTCCTTCTCTCTTTTTGCACCGAGAGGCTTGTTTATTTTGACGCTAGAGGTATGCTTATTTCTTTGTTATTTTTTCTTTATTTTTATTGCTTTTATTGATGCATGATTTATGAATTTTTTTATTTTGTGTGGATACATGCAATGATGTTTGATTATGTAGATCTGGGTGCTTTTATTTTCTTTGTTTGCTTAACGAAGACCAAAATATTTGGTGCTATTTGATTGAATGATGTTTGATTATGCAGATCGGTGCCATTTGAATGCTTGAGGTTTGATTATGCAAATCTGGTGGAACGTAAGCTATTTGATTGCTTGATGGTTGATTATGTAGATCTGGTACCATTTGATTGCTTGATATTTGATTATGCAGATCTGGTGGAGTTGAGTTCAAGCTTGAAACAATAGTTTATGTTTATGTTGTAGTCCTATTTTGCCTATTTCACACCCGCAAAGTGAAATTATTATTTAGCAAAATATTCAGGTTCAGTGTAAATTGTAATTGTATTTGTGAAATTCAGTTTTAGTTTCAGTGTAACTGTACTTTTCAAGTAATGATGTAATTATAATTTTTTTTCATTCAGTTTCAGTGTACTATTGTTTTTAAATTCAGTGTCAGTTTCAGTGTAACTGTATTTTTGAAATACAGTTACACTGGGCTCACGTCAATCTGTGTTAGAGCGTGTTAGCATGCGTCAAAAGGATAAAAAAAAGTATTGTAAGGTTTTTTAGTGACGGTGTAACTATTTGTTTAGTGAAGGTGTAACTGTTTTTTAGTGAAGGTGTAACTGTTTTTTAGTGAAGGTGTAACTGTTTTTTAGTAAAGGTGTAACTGTTTCTGAAATACAGTTACACTGGGCGCGCGTCAGTTCGTGTCAGAGCGCGTCAGTCTACGCGTCAATTTGCGTCAGAGCGTGTCAGAAGGGTAAAATATGTATTATAAGTTGGGTTAAATACGTTTTTAGTCCCTGTGTTTTACTCCAAAAACAAATTTGGTCCTCGTGGTTTCAAAATTCTGATTTTAGTCCTTGGGTTTTACTCCAAAAACAAATTTGGTCCTCGTGGTTTCAAAATTCCAATTTTGGTCCTTGAGTTTTGTCCATTTCTAATTTCGATCCTTGGGTTTTTGTTCATTTGCAATTTTCATCCTTAAATATTTGGGTTAATTACATTTTTGGTTCTTGTGTTTTACACGAAAAACAAATTTGGTCCTTGTGATTTCAAAATTCCAATTTTGATCCTTGAGTTTTCGTTTATTAACAATTTTGGTCCTTCAGTGGTATTTTGCAAATTACATGTATTTATCTATATATATATATATATAAAGCCAGAAGGAAAGTAAAATGGTTAAATTTATGAATTTCAAAAATACCCCACTTAAAATATAGGTATTCATAATATTATTTATTAGTAAAAGACAAAAATGTAAAATAGAATAATTAAAATTAAAAAATTACAAAAAAATAGTATTACACCCTTATTTTTAGCAACCCACTTCCACACTACTATTATTCTAAGACAAATAAATTATTAAAATTTTTAATTAAATATTTAGAAAAGTCAATTGACACATGCAACACTCGTGGCAATAGATTAGTATATATAATGGGAGAATAAAGAGGAAGGTTAAATATTCAAAAATCCAACATTGCCTTTTGTTAATTAAA
>QANT01005658.1:0-18352 GCA_003254885.1 Purshia tridentata | reverse complement strand
ATATTGCTGCTTTTAAGATTCACAGCACTTTTAAATCCACAGTTTACCAAACACTTTACTGTTTTATCTCACAGCAGCTTTTTCTCACCACACAGTTACAGCAGCTTTTTCTCACCACACAGCAATCCCAAACTGGCCTTTAGTCTACTTGTCTTTTTTTTATTTGACAAATAATAAGTTAATAACTAATTAATAAGTAGTTGGCATATTTTACATTTGTTTGGCCACTATAAATATGTAATCCTCCCTTGGAGTTCCGTACCCGCCCTCTTCATTCAATCTCTAATCTCTAATCTCTAATCTCTAATCCCTATTATCCATCCATCTCAGCCAATTAAATAAACGTAGAATTAATGGAAAGCTCATTTCCTAATCACCATCATCGACTCCTTCCTTTGGAGATCGTAGAGGAGATTCTGTTGCAACTGCCAGTGAAGTCGCTGCTGCGTTTCAGATGCGTATCCAAGTCATGGCTTGCTCTAATTTCGGACGCAAACTTCGTAAAGTCACACCTCAACCGATCCATCACCAAACAAGATCCTCATCATCATCACCATCATGTGCTCATCTCATCTTTACCCCTTGTTCAGTCCGTACACGTGGATGCAGATTCAAATGCAGATGCAGTACTTGTGGAGGAGCTTGACTATCCTGTGACGGTGAGGCCACCAGTTAAAGATATCAAGATTGTTGGTTCTTGCAATGGGCTCTTGTGTTTGTTGCTTGACTCGGAACGTATAATCACATACAATCCATCTACCAGGCACGTTCATCAACTACCCAACTTGAGCTTCACTCAGGGTAAGGACTACTTTTATGGTTTTGGTTACGATTCATGCATCGATGACTGTAAAATAGTAAGGGCCACTTCTTCTAGTAAAAATGGAAATTTCCTCACTGAAATTGACATCCTTACATTGAAGACCAATACATGGAGAAGAAGCAAAAGCCTCCCTTTTTATTTCCTGTTTAATGTGGTGGGTACCCTTTTGAATGGGGCTCTCCACTGGGCAGTCCGTCGTGGAAAGACGACTAGTACTACTGATTCTGATCATCATCAGAGGCCTTTCGTAATCGTTTCTTTTGATCTGATGGAGGAGACATACCGAGAAGTGGAACTTCCAGGTGATGGTGACAAAAACTTCTCGTTCTATGGATTGGGGGTTCTGGGAGGATGCCTGAGTATGCTTCACAGTCCTCATGGCTCTGATTATCAAGTCTGGGTTATGAAGGAGTACGGCTTGAAGGCATCTTGGACCCTCTTCACAACCATTCCCCAGAAGATGGATTCTGAATACATGGGATTAATGTCACTTTTGTGCATATTAAAGAATGGTCAAATTCTTATGCTCTTGCATCAAAGGAAGCTAGTGATATACAATCCAGTACACAGAAATTTTCAAACTTTATTGAATGGGGACATAGACTCTTCTCATGTGGCTTTATACCTGGAGACTCTTGTTTCACCCAACTTCAAGTCATCAATACTGATCAATTAAAGATCGATCAAGAACAGAAAGAAGATCAAGGTGATCGATGAGGCAAAGTTACTCATCCATGTTGTTACATATGTGTGTGTATCTTTTAGATTTCACAGTTCAACATTTACTTATGAGTAGTATGTACTGTGTATCTTTAGTGGGTTTTGTTTGTTTCTTTGTTTGTTTTCTAATGAGAGTCAAAGATTCACGTATAAACAACCTTTGATTATTTGTAATTTCTAGCTTCTATGGAAATTAATTGGTAACTACAAATTAACGAAAGCAAAGTATTAATAAATGTGGCCTGTCCAAAAGTATGACGATTTTTGTTCTTATCTTCTCAAATATGCCAAAATGTTTTTCTTTTAGAAGATATATCCGTTGCCATCGAATCTTAATGTAAAATATTTTGAAGGAAAACTTGCATAATCTAAGTAGACTTTTAGCCTAATTTTGTAATAATACTTATCACTGTCGACATATATTTAATTACCTCTTACTATGATCACAATTAAGATAATCAGAAAATCCTGAACATAATTATGTCAAGATAATATATTAATTAAGGTGTGAATAATAAAAATTTATTTTTTGGTTACATCAAAGGGAATCGAAATTTGACTATTGTAATTCTAACATTTACCTCACCCACCCTCCCTGCCTCACCACTCTGCCTCACCACTTGGGCGGTTACCAAGGAAATTGAAATAATACTAATTTTGGATGAAGTATAGCACAACATACATAGAATACATCAAAGAAACACTATCTAGGGGTGGGCATGGTTTGGTTTGGCTCGGTTCTCTCCTGAAATCGTGCGCAGCACTAGAAGTGCCTCACAGGTTTGGTTTGGTTTTGAAAACTAGGGAGGACACTACGTACAAAAATGAATAATAGGGATCAACATTAGTTGCACAGAAAGGAGTGTCAATTAGGCATAAGTTATTTAATAAAGTTTAGGGTATTGGGTTATATACTTATGTTATACAATTAATTTTATATTTTTGGTGAAATTGTATAGGCTATATACTTATATACTTAATAGACTTTAGGGTATAGGGTATATATTTATATACTTATACTTATATATGTTATATAATTCCTATACTTAGCTATGTCATTAGTAATTAATGAGATTGGGGTTTCAACTTTCAATTGAGATTTGGTCAAATCAATTTAAAAAAAAAAAAAAGACATTAGAATTTACCAATTTAGGATTGGGGATTGGCCAAATAAACTAAAAAAAAAAAGACATAAAGGATTGGGTATATAACATTATAGAGTAATTAATAATAGATTTCTGTAATATTGTGTAGAGTTATATGTAATATAAACTATATACTACGATTACTATCAAATATATAAATTATGAATTATAAGCTATAATAAATATATACAAATATATATAAATTATAATAGAAGGGTCTTGGTTTTTTATTTACTCCAATAGGAATTAAAACCATATATAATATATAATTAGAAAAATATATATTTAATATACCGGTCTAATCCGATTTGGTTTGGTTATATTTGGTGTGGAATTGGAACTAGAACCGGAACCAGTCCCTTTTTTTTTTTCCGGTGTTGACTTTTTTTTATCAACACATTTTTTCAATTCCTTTTTTGCCTTTGGTTTGCTTCGGTGCTCTCGGTTCATGGTTTTTATGCCCTCCCCTAATGCTATTAAATATATATGAGTAGTTGTTAATAAGAAGTAGTTGAGTAGTTGAGTTTTGAGTTGAAAGAGTCGTAGAATTACTCACAATACACCTAGGCTCGATCTCTTCTCCCAAAAAAAAAAAGTAGTTGATCGATATACTAATATCATTGTTTGGGACTATAATTGAGCAAAATAATATATAGGAGCATCGTTTCCTCCTCATATGAGCTCGATCATGATGAACCCTTATTACTTGCTAAATGTCAATTTGAATGCTTTATTCATCCACATTATGGATTTATTGTACACATATTTAACCTAAACTACCCAATCATGATTGTCTTAATTCATCTATGAGATTCACATGCATATATCAAACAGAATCCCAATTGAGTGAAACAGCCACAATTTACTGCGAGTGAGAGAGTTGCAGTTGGGGTTTGCAACACAATATCTAAAACTGTGCATATCGATATGGGTTATGAACTGAAGGGAACTGGGAATTATGGGTTAACTTATGGGCTTATAGGTGGGCTAACGGGCTAGAGGGCTACGATTACATACAAATGTTGGTTGGGTTAAAAACCAATGTACCCAACACATTGTCATGGATAATATCTGACGGGCTAGAGGGCTACGATTACATACAAATGTTGGTTGGGTTATAAACCAATGTACCCAACACATTGTCATGGATAATAAAACATATAATTATATATCCAACCAAAAATATTAATTCCGTCATGTAGTAAAGAGACAAAGCCAGCATTTGACAGATATATTTTTTAAGTATTTTAGTTATAAAATACTAGATTATTGATAATAAAACATAAGTCTAAAGATGTGGGGTTTGACCATAGGTAGCAAAATCCAAGGTAGCTGCTACTAACTACCTACAATATTAATTTGTGTTAGCAGGTGGGCGGTGACGCCAGTGCTGACTGGTCGATTTGGAAAATGGGTTGGGCGGTATTTGAGCCGATCACTGCATTTGTGGTCGCCCTATAAATTAAGAAACAAGTTAATTGTTAATTTTGGGGTGTTTGATCGAGACAAGCTGAGAATTAAGATGCAAGGGATCGATAAAGAAACAGATATGGGTGGGGAAGTGAGGAACCAGCAGGTGCTAGCAAGAGACTACATCAGTGCCATTCCTGAGGAGTCCGACATGTACTTTAACACTACTACCATCATCCTCAAAGTGCCAGAGGATTGCAAAGGCTCCGTCTTGCTCAAGAACCTTTACTTGTCCTGTGATCCCTACATGCGAGGTGTTAAGCACAGCGATGGCGGATCCACAGCCAAAGATCGCATTGTCTTCTTTGCCCCTCAATCTGTAATTAATTAAGCTACCTAGCTACTACTTACTTTCATTTAATATACCTATTTTGATTGAAATTAACATATATATATATATATGCATTTGCAGCCAGTCGTTGGATATGGAGTAAGTAAAGTTGTGGATTCTCAGCATCCAGATTTCAAAGCAGGGGATTTAGTTTGGGGTATCACTAAATGGGAGGAGTACTCTCTCATCGACAACACACACAGCTTCTTTAAAATCCACCACACTGATGTACCCCTTTCCTACTACACTGGACTTCTCGGTACCTATATATCTAATTACATATTTTATCTCTTTAATTAATCAAATAATTCCCATTTATATATATATATATATATATATATATATATTTAAATATGCATGTGCACTACGTTACAGGTATGCCTGGTATGACTGCTTATGCTGGTTTCTATCAAGTCTGTTCTCCCAAGAAAGGAGAATATGTTTATGTATCATCAGCGTTTGGGGCTGTTGGTCAGATTGTTGGCCAGTTTGCCAAACTCATGGGCTGTTATGTTGTTGGAAGTGCTGGAAATCAAGAAAAGGTACGTACCCAAAAATAAACACATATATATAATGATCGAATACAATATTTTTAATCTAATTATGTGCGTTGTGCTATGAATTATAGGTTGATATATTGAAGAATAAGTTTGGGTTTGATGAGGCTTTCAACTACAAGGAAGAGCATGACTTGGATGCAGCTTTGAAAAGGTATTTCCCACAAGGCATTGACATTTACTTTGAGAATGTTGGAGGGAAAATGCTTGATGCAGTGCTCCTCAACATGAGACTTCATGGTCGCATTGCTGTGTGTGGGATGATATCCCAATACAATTTTGAGCAGCATGAAGGCATCACCAACTTGATGCACCTGGTTTACAAGCGTATTCGAATGGAAGGCTTCTTTGTTTTCGATTACTATCACTTGTATGACAAATTCTTGGACCTTGTGGTGCCCTACATAAAACAAGGGAAGATCAATTATGTGGAAGACATAACTCAAGGCCTCCAGAATGGTCCTGCATCTCTCGTTGCTCTTTTCAGTGGCCGCAATGCTGGCAAAGGAGTCGTTGCAGTTGCTCCTGAATGAACCAATCTTTCTATTTATGTTTCTTAATAACGTACTGCTTCATCAATCAGTACATCACCTCTATGTACTCACCACTCAATACAAATTGCATGAGTAATTTATGTGTAGCTGCTGTTACAAGAAATTAAGGAAGGATAAGGAACGTCAGCTTGCCTATATACATGGGCACAAGATTGATGTACCTTAATCTGATGTGGCAAATTTTTTTTACACATATCATTTTTATTTGCTGGCAATGTCAAAATATTATCATTATTGTTAACACTCTTTTCCAATCCAAATTTAATAGCTAAACTAAAAGTCATTATTTATTTTTTTCCCAATATCCTATTCTCTCATCTTCTTTCAATTTGACCCGTTGAAGCTCAATAAGTATAATACAATGGTCTTTTCAACGACCACATTATTTAAAAGAAATTAAATAGCCATATATTTTCTTAGCGTTGGTGCTCGGATCAGCATCCACGTCACCTACAAGCGGGTGGTTGACACCTGTCCCATGTCTTTAATGTTGATTAGACAAAAAGTCCTCCAAACAGAACTGACTATCTGCCACGTCATTATACCGAGCCGAACTCGCATAGTGGAAGATTGACTCAACGCCAAACTCGCTGAAGCCGCACGTATTCTGAGATTCATTTTGTGAATCGGCTCAGACAAAGATGCGGCTTGGCTCGCCTTCAAATAAGATTGGTAATAAATCTGAACGCACATTCTCCAAGGGAAATGTACTCAAGTGTGGGTCACGTAAGTCTCCTCTCTGCCTGACGAAAAGTGGGCTTGACAAGATAACCATCTCACCTACCACTCACTTCCCATGCTTGCATTTAATGTCCAAGTGGCCTGGTAGGTGACTGTAGACACACCGATGTGGCCACACTGTGACCATCCATTCCCATGCCGGTATCTAGGGTTTTTGCCTATAAATATGACCCTCTTTCTCTCTTTTGAGGGGGCAGAGAAAAAAAAAAGAACCACTCAGGAAACACAATCAACTTGATTGATCTTAAGCCTATCCCTTGAGATTATTACTTTGATCCTTACTATTTTCTAACTTCACCATTGGAGGGTTTTAAGCTAACACCTCACTGGTGTAAGTTCACCACCGTTATTTGCTCTTTCCTATTTAGGGGTTGGAGGTGAAAAACCAAGTTTTTCAAGATCCATCTGTACACACTACGTTGATCCAGAGGCTTCCAGTTTTTGGCATCAACACTTAGTCTCTTACTTCTGGCATCCTCTTCTTCCCCAATGTTCCATTGGAAAGTCTATTCTCTTCCTTCATTTACACCATAACTTCTCTCTCTTCTTTCTCTCTCTCCTCTCCTTTTCTTTTCTTTGTCTTTATCATCTTGACAGAGAACGGGATGGTGATACACACCCAAATTTGGGTTGAGTCCAAATCTGCTATGATGGACTCTTAGTGCTGAAGAGGAGAGAACGGGATGGTGATACACACCCGTGCGAAGATCCTTCACCTGAAAAGAATTGGGTAAGAACTCAACGGATGCATTGTTGTTAATACAAAATTGAGAAATGGAGATGAGGTTTCTTTTCATGGAAGGGACACAAAGAACATTTTGTAAATTAAAAGTATGAGAAGAGGTTAAGAGGGAAGAAGAACCGATGTGGGTGATTGGGAGCCCCGAGCCATCACCAATCATAACATCATCAGGACCGGTGTATGGTGAATGAAGTGATAAGTTGTCCAGATCTGCAGTGACATGATGGGATGCCCCACTATCAAGTAACCAGGTTGAGTTGTTGGATGAAGCGGTGGTGGCAAGATGTGCTCTTGGCTGCCAGGGGGTGGTAGGAGCAGATGAGGGAGCGGCACAGCTACTAGAGGATTGAATAGGAACCAATTTAAATGTTGGGCATTTCTTTGCTGTATGTCCCTGTATGCCGCAGCTCTGGCAGTAACCTAGATAAGGTTTGGGAGGTGGTCGGCTTCCTTGTTGAGGATTGGAGGATTGGGCCGATCGATTGGAGTTTGGTGATTGAGGGCGCCAATTGTGGTTGTTGTTCGGACGCCAAGTTGGTGAGGAATTGGATGGGCGCCATGTATTTTGGTTGTTGCGACTAGTTGGATGTGCTGTAGGAGGAAATGTAGTCACAATGGGGGTTGGACATTGAAGAGAGGCTTCAAATGTCAACAGTTTTTGTTGCGACTAGTTGGATGTGCTGTAGGAGGAAACGTAGTCGCAATGGGGGTTTGACATTGAAGAGAGGCTTCAAATGTCAAAAGTTTCTCGTGAAGCTCATCGAAATGAATCAGATTATCACGAGCTTGAACAGCCTGAACAAGCTTTGTGTATTCGTCACCAAGCGCATCAAGTATTTTCTCTGTGATATCTTCCTCATCCATGGGTGCATTGAGTATGGCAAGTTCATCAGATTTGGCTTTGACAGATTGAAGGAACTCAGTAATGCTTAGAGAGCCTTTGGTCAGATTTTTTAGTGAGCTTTTGACCTGTTTGACACGACCACGTGATGGTTTTGCATATGTGTTTGCAAGGATGCGCCATGCATCACGTGAACTGGTGGCTCGAGCAATGAATGGGATGATGGTAGAAGAGAGAGAGCCAATAATGGCATTGAGGATAAGTTGATCCTGCCTAACCCAAAAACTATAAGCTGGATTTGGTCTGGTGGTGTTGTTGGTAGTAAGGGTGGAAGGAGGACAGGGGTTGGTTCCATCAATGTATCCCTGCAGATCATACCCAATGAAAAGGGTTTGGAATTGAAGTTTCCAGGAGACATAGTTGGAACTGGTTAATTTGAGAGGAGCTTGGGCGGATATATTGATTGTGAGTAGTTGACCTTCATTGATACGAATGGTATTGGATGAAATGGAGTTTGTGACAGGGGGGTTGGGATCACCCATGGTGTTTTAGATGAGAAGCGGAAAGCTAATTATCTGGGGAGAAAAAAAAAAAAATTATGGATCGAGCAGATGATGCTCTGATACCATGCTAAAGAGGAGAAATTTGTTTGGTGAATAACCACACTTTTCATTAAACAGAACTGTTTGATTTATACAGGGAAATAACCGAACTACTCAAGCTAACAGATAGGAACTTCAAACTAGGAACAAAGATATCTTATCTAAGACTTAGTCACTGCTGACTTATTCAAACTAATTCAAATAAGTTAAACTAACTACCAGCTATTATCTCTAATAAGACATGCCAAAATATATATGCATAAATCTGAATTTACAAGTTCTTTGAATTCTGACCTGAAAAGCAACTCCATTGAGGAAGGTGAGAGGAGACCAAGATTAATAACTGGAACATCCATCAACAAACAGAAGAAGCATTTGGGGGCCCAAAATATCCATCTTTATCAATATATCTGTCCAGCAGTTTTTCCCCTTCGGGTTTAGGGTATTCATATATTTCAATGTATCTGTGTATGATGTATTCAATGTATTCATATATTTCTTTTTGCTAATATTCAATGTATGCATAATGTTAAACTAAGCACATTTTTTTTTTAATATGATTCCAAAAAGAATGAGATCATCTCCTGGGTTTTTGAGTTAGGTGTAAGCCACGCTTGAACCCACCACACACAGGTAATGAGACACTGAAATCAGGATTTTGCCGTCTAAAGACTCATTCACAACTACAGTCCGACTGTCCAAGTAATTACTTAAACCAATAAAACAAACTTTTCAAGTAAGTAGTTCTTGTCACAGAACAAGTAAAGCTCCTACCAAATCCTTATCATCATTTATTATTCTTTAAGAACACAATCATATATATTTGATTGGTGTGGCTTGCGATTATCAATTTATCTATCATATACCCATTTTTCACAGGTGGGGGAGCAACATGGCTGGGTTTGTTCTTCCTGCCCATTGAAGACCAGCCACCACCACAGTGAAATAAACTAGTTTTAGTTCTGTGGAGTCTTCTCCTCCATTAGTTCAGATTCCCATCATTTATATCAGTCTGATCCTCTCCTCAGAAGATGAACTAGAGAAACTAAGAACAGCTCTCAGCTCATGGGGTTGCTTCCAGGTCCCATCATCATCTTTTTAATTTGTTCCCTTTGATGAATAATTAAGAAGAGTACTCCATGTTCTTGATGGTGTACTTTGTTTTGATTTTTGATCTTAATTCCAAGATTTTAAATAGCATACACACCTGATTGATTTTGAGTGTGTTGATCAGACAATAGGTCATGGGATTTCAGGGCCATTCCTTGACAAGGTGCGTCAAGCAGCAAAAGAGTTCTTCTTGTTGTGTTTTTGGCTCACTTGAAAGAGGGATTGGGAGTCATTGGAAGTGTTCTTGGACGTTTGGGTGAAGTTAGGAAGGTTCGTGATAGGTGGAGCGACAAAGGAAGGCGAGAACGCATGTAAATGTCCCAGAGGACCGGTCCCAAGGCTTGAGGACTGGTCCTACACGGGCATTTTGGGGTGTTTCGGAGAGAAAGTCTCTGGAGGACCGGTCCTCTGGGTGTTTTAGGGGTGTTTTGTGTCGTAGCCACTGTAGGACCGGTCCTACTCCTAGGAGGACCGGTCTTACACGTCCTGGGGAGTGTCGTGCTCACTGTGGGACCGATCCCATGGCCATGGGATCGGTCCTACACATGGTCATTCCGAGTTTCTCTTAGTTTTAGGAGGTTTTATGATTCCTAGTTCATCCCTAATTGTATTCTAAAGTCTATGAGTATAAATAGGTTCTTTAGACTCAGAAAACCCAAAGGAAGAAAAATTAACATCAAGGAGAGGAAAGTTTTTTGAGTTTTCATAAGTTTTGAAGAGAGGCAGAAACTCAGGTGTGAGAGATAGATTAAGACCTAGAGTGAGAGAGAATTTGTGTGATCATTGTAATTCCTTCTCAAAGTTAGTGAAATCTATTGGGTGCTCGCCGTGGACGTAGGCAATTGCCGAACCACGTTAATTAGTGTGTTGTTTCCTTTATTTATTCGCTGTTTAATTTTCTTTGCAAGTTTCATCGAAATCCATCAAGAATAAGATCCGTAGAGGGAAAGGATTGAATTGCTTGGAGTAATTTAATCTCAACAATTCTCACTTCCAGTGGAAGAGAGGCAGAAGGCTTCCGAGCAGTTCGTGAAGCTGAAGGATATGGGAGTGACTTGGTAGTTTCTGAAAAGCAAATTCTTGACTGGTTCAATCGCCTCTTTCTAATGGTATTTCCAGAAGAAAAAAGAATGCTCAATCTTTGGCCAGGAAAGCCAACTGATTTTGGGTAAATCTATCTTTTCATCTCATACATATGGTTATGAATGAAATAAAGTCATCTCAGCATTTATATATACAGGACTAAACTTTCCTAGGAACATAGGAGAAACGAGAGCAATGCTATTGTTAGTGAATGCCCTCTTTACAAAATCACAAATGACATGGTATAAATGCAAATCTAACTAATTAGTTATCACCTATTGGTTGTCTTTAGAAATGAAAATGCCAGATTACTTTCATGTTTATATGGTGAATTAGCTTTGATTCATTTTCTTGTAGGGAGATCTTAATTTAATGCTATGAAGATAAAGTCTCAGAAGCTTCGCTTTAAGGCCATTGCAAAGTAGCTGAACCTGGAAGAGGACATCATCTTGGAGCATTTTGGAGAGCAAGCTGCGATGCAAGCAAGATATAACTTCAACTCACCCTGTCCCAAATCTGATATGGTTCTTGGCCTCAAATCTCATACAGATAAGTCAGGAGTAACTGTCCCCTTGCAAGACAAAGAAGTTGAAGGTCTTCAACTTTTCAAAGATGATAAATGGTTCAGAGTTCCTATAATACCAGATGCTCTTTTGTCAATTTAGGTGATCAAATGGAGGTATGTTGTAGTCGATTCTTATTAGTTCTTGGCATAATAACTAAATTATGATTGGAATTTGATCTTTTTAATTATATAATTGTCACCTTGGTCTAATACATTTTTAATTGGGTTAGTAAAAAACATTCTAGGACTGAATTTAACTATTTTAATTCAAAAACTTTTATGTGAGTTTTTTCAGATAAGTAACGGAGTATTCAAGAGCCCACTGCACAGAGTCACAACAAACACAGAAAGGATGAGAGTCTCTGTGGCCATGCTTATTGAGCCAGCAACTGAAGACGGGATTGATCCAGTGAATGCCTTGGTAGATGAGGAGAAAGACCAAGCCTATATAATACAGTGAAGAACTGTGGTGCTTTCAACTATCATTGTTATCAGAAAGGGTCAGTTGCTCTTGATGCAGTAAAAATGTGATTTCTAATTCTCCTCTGTCCAGCACATTGATGTTTACATTAGATGAACTTGTCAAGGAATCATGTATTCTATACTTCTATGTCATATGTTAATGTAGCTGGCTAGCTGCCTTTATCTGCAGAACTATTAGAAATGGATTTAAGGAATAAGGACAGTGTTTCTGTCTCATATTTTTCTCTCTCTTAGTCTTCTTTTACATCAGTGGATTTGATTGATGCTTTATATGATTGATGAAAGAACTTTTCCAGTATTATTAGAACAAAGCATAACATCATACCATATGCAGAAAGCAGATATACCATCTTAACATATCACATTGATTCAAATTATTTGCACCATCTTTAATTAGTCCACAAAGCAACATCATTTGTGACACTAATAGGCCCTAGCTAACATGTGAATCAGATATACAATATGATCACAAGGGTCGGAGTTATTGTAAAACTTCAGGATTTCATCACAAATGGTCTTCAAGAAAAGAAAAATACAGAGAAGAAAAATTAGATTTTTACTGTTTCAAGTGCTATCTCCTCCCTCTGATAGCATTCATAGTTGATATGACCATAGTTTTTGACATATTTGTATAACCTTGGCCTTGTCTCCTTTATCAAGTGCTCCACTGGACCATCTCTGATTCGGGATCTGGTTCATTAAACAAGGCCACAGACATCCTCATTCTTTCAGTATTTGTCACTACCCTGTGCATTGGGCTCTTGAATATGCCATTACTAATTATCTGCATGAATTCATAAATAAGTGATTATGATTTCTGCATATAATCCGGCCATTTGGTATTAAAGATATTTACCTCCATCTGATCACCCAAATTAACAACAAGAGCATGAGGAACAATGGGTACTCTAACCCATTTGTCATCCATCAAAAGTTGAAGACCTTCTACATCTCCATCTTGCAAGAGAACTTTCATTCCCGAGGTTTGACACCAAGAACCAGATTGGGTCTCGAACACTGTGGATAGAAATTGAATCTTGCATGCATCAGGGCTTGCTCTCCAAACAGCTTGTTTGAAAAGCTACTCTCTTCCAAATTCAACAACTTCGCCATGGCCTTAAAGACAAGAGCCATCACAAACTTTGCCTTTGTTGCATATTCATGCAAGATCTCTCTGCAGAAAATCTATAGAAGCTCACCATAGAGAAATGCTATATTTCGCAGTTCTTACATGAATCACAATGTGTCCATTTGTCACTTGCAGAATATATATGCCATTTCATCTGTGATTGATTGTATTCAATGATTTTAGTAAAAACAATACTATGATCATATGCATTATGTAGTCAATCAATACTGAATAATGGTTAGGTGTACCTAAAATCATTTGGATTTCTGGCCAAAGATTAAGCATTCTTTGGTCTTCTGGGAATACTCTAAGAGTTAGACGATAGGACCAGTCGAGAATTTGCTTTTGTGAGACTATGACATCGGTCCAGTATCCTTCCGAGCGATGAGGTTCAGAGCCATGAACTGCGAGGGAGTACTTTTGCTTCTCTTCCACTGGAAGTGCAAAGAATTGTTTTGCAGATTCACGTACCTTGTCAAGACATGAATTTGAAATCCCATGACCTATTGCCTGAAGCCAAACATTATATAGTTCCATATGTTTCTTTAGAAAAAGTTAAAAACAAGTTCAAGAAATATACTTGGTATATATTTATTTGCAAAGTGCTCCCCCTGCAGCATTTAGTGCCCAAGAAAATTTCTAGGCATAGACATCTTCAATTTATTAAACAGAAATTATAACCTGGAAGCATCCTGCTGAGCTGAGTGCAGATCTAAGTTTGTCTAGTTCAATCTCTGCTTGCTTAGAATCAAGTGATGATGGGGAGAAGAGACTGATATCAATGATGGGGAAGAATCTATGGATCCAAAACTGGTTCCTTTAACAATATATTCAGGAGGTGGCTGATCACCATTGATAGACATTTCTTGGATACTCATGTTGTACTCTGTGGGTGTGACTGGGTGACTAGAGGGCTGATAATATGATGATGTGAATGATTAACTTAATATGATGATGTGAATGATTAACTTACTTGTAGACAAAGAGATAAGCTTTTCTAACAACACACAGACAACTTTAATTATCAGTTTTTAGGTGACTTGATGTGAAAGGTCAACGTTCCATTAACTTGGCATTTTCTTTGCATATTTTATTCATCACATGGTTGTAATTGTAATACTATATATCCCACTACCCGGACATGCATCTAGCACAATTTTATTTTGGCTTATTCATGGATTTATTACTCTCTAAAACATACTCTCTTTTTTTCACTTTGCCGTTTAAAAGTTAAATTTTCTTACTTTACTCTTCAAATTTTACAAATGACTCTCAGTAGCTAAGTTTTGTCAATTTTCATTCATTTTTCCAGTTTTTATCTTAATTTTGACTCGACTTTTGACCTATTAAAACTTCACCAAAATAAGCAATCTTATTTTTCGTTTTGAAGTCATGCATCTTTTCTTTACAATATATAAATATCACTTAAGCTATAGAATTCTAAATAATAGATGAAGTTGAGGGAGTAGATGAAAGTGTAAAATTTGGGGGGGACAAAGTGGGAGAATTTAACTTTCAGAGGGTAAAGTAAAAAAAAAAAGTTTCAGGGGCAAATTCACTAATAAGCCTTTTATTTTTATATCTTCAAATCATTTTTATGGCATGTTCACAGACTCATAGTCATCACATTCACAATAGAGACAAACTAGTCCTAACAATTTCTGCTAGCTTTAGTTAAGGAAAAAAAAAANGGGAAAAAAAAAAAAGCACACCCATCTAATTCAACATGATCCTCTGGAGCTACAACATGCTTGCCATGGCAACCAACGAGATAAAAGCATATAGTCTTTCTTGGGACATAAGTTTCTTTTAGGTGCTGCACTACATTTTTAATTGGGTAAGGAAAAAGATATGTAGGACCGAGTTAAAAAAAAAATTTCTTGAACTTTTATGTTTGTTTTTGCAGATAATGAGTAATGGAACTGAGGAATATGTTAGTTTTTGCAGATAATGGACAGTTTTTTTTGTTAATGTAGGACTGAGTCATATTAATGTAGTTGGCTAGCTGCCTTTATCTGCAGAATTGATAAAAATGGCTTTGAGGAATAAGGACAGTGTTTTATATTTTCCTTCTATTTCTTCTTTTACATCAGTGCAGTTGATTAATGTTAATTTCATATGATTGACAAAGGAAAGTTTCCAACATTATCAAGAAAAAGACAATAATCGCAACATCTCTGTTGAAGATTTAGACATTGCAGTTGAGAGTACTGTTCGGTGGTCTTAAAAGTACACCATGTCAACTAAATTTTCAGATTTAAGACATTTTTGAAACTGTAACGATTAACAAGGGTAGGAGTTATTGTAAAATTTCAGAGTCTAATCACAATTAGCTGCAACTTGCAAGGAACAAAAATACAGAGAAGAAAACTTAGACTTTTACAGTTTCACAGTTTCAAGTGCTATCTCCCCTCTCTGATAGCATTCATAGTTGATACGACCATAGTTTTTGACATTTTTGTATAGCCTTGGCCTTGTCTCATCTATCAAGTGCTCCACTGGACCAATCTCTGCTTCAGGATCTGGCTCATTAAACAAGGCCACAGACATCCTCATTCTTTCAGTATTTGTCGCTACCCTGTGCATTGGACTCTTGAATATCCCATTACTCATAATCTGCATGAATTTACAAAAAAGTGATTATAAAATTTTGAATGCTATCCATCCTTTTTGTGTGAATGATACTTACCTGCATCTGATCACCAAGATTAACAACAAGAGCATGAGGAACAATGGGTACTCTGACCCATTTTTCATCTATCAAAACTTGAAGACCTTCCACATCTCTGTCTTGCAAGAGAACTGTCATTCCTGACCTATCTGTATGAGGTTTGACACCAAGAACCAGATCGGGTCTCGAACACTGTGGATAGAAGTTGAATCTTGCTTGCATCAGGGCTTGCTCTCCAAAAAGCTGGTTTGCAAAGCTACTCTCTTCCAAATTCAACGACTTTGCCATGGCCTTAAAGAGAAGACCCATCACAGACTTTATCTTTGTTGCATATTCATGTAAGATCTCTCTGCAGAATATATTGCATTCATCGATCTGTCAATAGTGGCACTAAACTAGGAATAACAAATATTTGATATTTCATCGACTCAAACGCCTCATCCAAAAGCACTAAACTAAGTTGAAATTTGGATACTTTTAGTGAAAACAAATTCTATAATGCATTAGCTAGTCAATCAATAAAGTTAGTGTACCCAAAATTATTTGGATTTTGTGGCCAAAGGTTAAGCCTTCTTTGATCTTCTGGGAATACTCTGAGAGTTAATCGATAGGACCAGTCGAGAACTTGCTTCTCTGAGACTATGACATCATTCCCATATCCTTCAGAGCCATGAACTGCTCGGGAGTACTTCTGCTTCTCTTCCACTGGAAGTGCAAAGAATTGTTTTGCAGCTTCGCGTACCTTGTCAAGAAATGAATTTGAAATCCCATGACCTATTGCCTGAAACCCAACAAATAATTCCATATGTTTCTTCAGAAAAGGTGAAAACAAGCCCATGAAAGACATACACAAAGATAATAAGTATACTAATTAACATCTAGTGCCATGCAAAGTGCTGCCCAAGAAAATTACAGAAATTAGAACCTGAAAGCACCCTGCTGAACTGAGCGCTGATCTAAGTTTGTCTAGTTCATTCTCTGCTTGGTTAGAATCAAGTGATGATGGGGAGAAAAGACTGATATCAATGATGGGAATTGGAGCTAATGATGGGGAAGAATCTATGGATCCAAAACTGGTTTCCTTAACAATATATTCAGGTGGTGGTTGATCACCATTGATGGACATTTCTTGAACACTCATATTTTACTATGTGCTATGATCCAGTGGGGGTGACTAGAGAAATTATAATATGAATATCGTCAATGGTTGAACTTTAATAGTAGATATATAAAGATCGAGATAAGCTTTTTCTAATAAAAATTTCTTCCACTTTGATGCATGCTCTTAATTTATTTGGTCTGGCATGTCAGTGTTAGGCACCATAGACAAACTTAATAATAATTTAATATCTTCTTGCCGGCTTGAGAGCAATTACTCATAACAAGGCAGAAGCACTTGTCTGTTTTTTAAGTAACTTGCACGAGAAAGATGAAGAATTCCACAACTTGGCTTTTTCTTTGCATATTATATTCATCACATTTTCCATGGGATCGAACCTGTAATATTAATATATTAATATTATATATCACACTACCAATAAATCATCATATCAAACAACAACTAATTAAGCAAAAGCCTTCATAGTTAGTACTCTGATTTAATTAATTACCTTCTAGAAACAAATTGTTAATTTGACACCTTACATCAGTCTATAAGAATGATTCTTTCAAAAGAGAAAAAACGAATGAAAATGTGTGAGACTGCTATGTTAAAACTTAGCAGTATGTTGATAAATAAAAAATCTACAGGTTAGTTGATAGGGGTGTTCAATGAAGAAAAATATCAAAATGAACAGCTGAAAAAAGGTTGTGGTGGTTGGCTAGTGATTCTATATATCATCAACTGTCAATTTAAACAAGAACAATTTTTAGGTCACCTCTTGAGGGACCTCAAGGTAGGTCTCTTAAAAATCTAGGGAGGAATAAACGCCCCTACAACTTACAAGGGTTTTTTATAGGCCAAAAGCATAATAGGCTTAAAGGTGTGAAGGGCAGTGATAACTCTCTCGACCCACTTTTTAATGACCCGAGAAATTGGCACAGGTGTTTTTGTTACATAAATATATCAAAACAAATATATCTAAACGCTTGGAATCAATTAGTTTTGTGTTACTATTAGTCGGTTACAATGTGAAACTGTTCTATAATTTCTACCGGCCCTGTAAAAAAACCAAATAAGCACGCTGAGAGCTCGGCAAGGAGGTCAATCGCATATTCGCATGGCCCTATAAAACACCATAATGTGGGATGATTTAACATTTTTAAAAAATATAGGTAAACATTTTTAACACTAAACATATTAGGTGAATTATTTTATAAAAATAACCTTCAAAATAGAATTTAGAAAGGAGTATAGCAATGGTCCTCAAACTTTATCTCAAGTATCACTTTGTTCTACGAACTTGTTTTTTGAATTATATAGTTTACGAAATTTCACCTATATATCAATTTAGTCCATTTCATTAATTTTATTTATATTTTTTCATCAATTTTAATTACGTATATCACATTAAGGAAATAAAGAAGAGGTGTGTTATCATTTTTATTTTTTAAAAGGATCCAAATGCTTAATACATTATTAAAATTGATAGAAAAATTAAATGGAATTAACAGAATGGACTTAAGTGATACATGAGTGAAAGTTTGTAGACTATAAAATTCAGAAAACAAATTTGTAGGCCAAATTGATACTAAAGTAAAGTTCGAGGACCATTGTTGTCATTTGTTCTAGAGTTTATAATCATTTACTTAAAAAAAAATGAAAATCTAGTATCAAGTTTGTCAA
>QANT01005656.1:0-20487 GCA_003254885.1 Purshia tridentata | reverse complement strand
TAATTCCGTACCCACTTACTAGCAAACAGCAAACAAGTAAAGCAATCAAACAAGTAACTGAACTGGAAAATGAGTTGAACTTAGGTTCACTCACAGTGACCACGCGAAACTGAACTGCCCTTCATGGCTCCTTTGCGCGGATTCCAAAATCCGGCAGCACAACGGCATTGGGAATACAATTCCCGAGCCAAGCTCACCTGTTAAGACCAGACAACCAAGGAAACAAACAACAGTGTTCACAACCAAGCCAGCAATTACAAAAACGGGCGGGAACCACCACGCACGGTGGCTGCCCGACCCTCGGAAAACACATGGAAGGTCCAAGAAACTCACCCAACCTCACCGGTGGTCCTACTAGGCTTTGGGGAGGCTGAACAGCACGAGAGGACACCAAACACGACCACCACGCACGTCAAAGCCGTGGTTGCCGTGACTGCCTAACCTCACTTAAAACACTGAAAAGGAGTCGCTGGAACCACCACACATGGCGGAACCCGCGGTGGTCAACTGCCCAAAAACAAAAGTCACTAAAGTCAAAAACGGACAACACAAACAGGTAGAGGAGGTTGAGAGGATCGATTCTCAAACCTGGGTCAACGGCCAAAAGTGGCCGGAAAAGGAGGAAAACGGTCGGAGAAGCCGTCGGCACACCCACACTCAATCCGCCGTCCACGGCGGTCCCACGGGTCAATTGAACCCACCAACACGCTGGGCTCGACGAGAGGAAGAGATCTGGGCAGGTGGGAGGTCGCGTCGTCGTCGAAAACTTCGCGATCGCCGCCGATCACCCACGGTGCGCGATTTGGAGCCCGAGTTCTGGGCTGTTTCACGGGAAATCGCCACCACTGGAAGGAAGAGGGAGGAGGGGCGAGCACGGGAAGCCAAGAATCAGCTTCAGCCGCCGCCGGACGCGCCCCCACGCACCGGCGAAAGTCACGGCTGGAGGCGAGGTCGCGAAAGGGAGAAGCTTCTGGAGAGGAGAGAGAAACTGAGGTGCTTTTTGGGGTTTTGGACTTTTAAAAACAACTTTTTCAAAATTACCAATTTGTCCTTCTCTTCACATGTCCGTAACTTTCAAACCGTAGCTCCGTTTGACGCGTGCTACGTGTCTACGAACTCGTGAGAACGAGACCTTTCCAACAAACCCAAAGTCAACACCAAAAGTCCTCCCAAACAAAAAGTCAACTTTTGCCCCTTTAAAATCAACTTAAAATTTTTGAAAAATGCCCAAAATGTTTTACTTTTTAAATAAAATCCCGAAAACCTTTAAAAAGCTTTTCAAAACCCCTTTAGAAAGTGCGGGGTGTTACAATCTACCCCCTTAAAATAACCTGAAAACCTTTAAAAAGCTTTTCAAAACCACTTTGGAAGGTGCGGGGTGTTACATGTGGTATAAGAGCCAACACATCTAAGCTAATAATCAAAAATTAAAGAATACATCACAACTTTAGTTATATCCAATTTACATAAGTACTATGCTATAGATAATTGATTAATGCTAAGAGATTGTATTTTATTTTATTTTATCTGTTGATTTTTTAAGTTCATCCTAAGGCAACTATCGGTACATAAAATGTTTGCTTAGATTGTCAACTATTGATTGCTTTATTAAATTTTATCAGTTTATTTAGTAGTTGAATTCATTAACAAAGCTGTTATCTGTTTAGATATGTATATTTTAATCCGCAAAAAGATAGTGGTTTTTCCCAGGTTTTTGGTCACAGTTTTCATCATCATATACTACAAATCCTTCTAACTGATGGGAATTGTGATCCAAGCCACATCTTCGGCATAGGAAACCACTATACATTAGTAGTTATATATTTTTAGACATTTATTGCTCACTATTTTAAGTTTAGCAACAACAAATATCTGTTTACAATATAAAACTAGAATGTTACAAGCCAGATGTTTATGAGATCGAGTTTCTTCTTTTAATTGTCTCTTTTGTTCAAATACAATACAAGACAGATATTTAAAACAAGTGATCTCATAGCATTCTAAGATCATGATACATGGAATGTTCTTCAATGCATGAACATCACAAAAATGTTTATGCAGAGACAAACAAAATTCATTCTCAGGAACATGTTTATATTGTTTTAAGGATAAACCTTATTGATTAAGTAAAAATATTACGACCCGTCCTTAGTATTCCTTGTTGGATCGTCATTTAAAGTCATTAGAGTGAATTTACGAATTTGCCCTTGCTTAGGGAAGTTTTGGTTTTGCAAGGGACGTATATTTTTAAAAGGATGTTTTGACCCAAGTTTTTATATGGATGCGTAGAGCTCGACCTCACAAGCGGGTAGGAAGAAACAGCTCGTAATTTGAAGTTACAGTTTAGGAGTTATGCGCGTTTGAAGTTTGGGGGAAATATAAATAGGAAAAATAATGTCATTTTAAAAAAAAAAAGATCAGAATTACACAAAAATCACGCGTGAACAGTGTCTGGCAATCAGAATCGCCGTTGTACTTTCTAGTCGATCGTGGTGATGCGTGAGCCACCTGCTTGATGTGCGGTTGGTTGGGTTTTGTTCATCTCTTCGTTCTCTTTCCATTCATACCCAAATCGTTCTGATCGGACCTCTGTGGACGACGAATCGAGCTCTGGAAGTATCGGCTACTGTGAGTTTCAAATCCAAATTCCCGCTTGGTCTGACCTCGCTTTGGTTCGATTTTTACCTTTCTGAAATCCTCACGTTTCAAGCTTTCTAAACGTATATGATTTGCAATTTTTCGTGTAGGTTTGAATTTTGATATCGGGGATGGGAATTTTGGACGGAAATTGGGGTTTTCCGGCCACTTCCAGTCACTTTTTGGACTCGTCCCAGTTGCCAAAATTGTTTCTCTCGTCGAGCCCATCGATTTGATATGGTCAATTTTATTTTCTGGGCTGGTCGTCGAAAAAGTCAACTTTCTGGTGGCCACTGCCGTTGACCGCTGCTGGCGCCGCCACGTGCTGTGGTGCTGGACCGACCAGTGACCAAAAATGTTCTTTTCCTTATTTTAAGGCTTTTGGGAACCAATTTGGACCTTATGTGTTTGTACAGGACCATCGGGAGTGTTTTCGGGTGAGTTTTTGAGTGTTGGCCGTTAATTGGATGATCGGCGAGGCTTACGTTTTGCTCGCAAAGTTTTGTGAGTGGATTTTTGGTTTCAAAGTTTGTCTTTTAAATGTTTTAAGATTTGTTTTAAATTTATTTAAGTATCTATCGAAATTGTGGTTTGATTGAATAATTCTTTTATTCGCAAATATTTTTCTTGTGGTATTTTGAGAATGTATATATAATATGTTTATGGAGATATTGGTTTATGATTTTTAAACCACTGGACAGTACCCGGGGGTAAATGGCTGGTAATGGGTCTTTGGGACCGATCGGTTCACACATATAGGCTTTGGGCTGTGTATCCTGGTGCACTATCTACAAGTGTATTGATAAAGTTGTGAATCTATGCGAACCATTGTGTGTTCGTGTATTGATAAAGGTTAGCCATATCTATGTACGCGTATTTGGCTCGCGTGTACGTATTAATTAATAATAGAGAGTTTGTGGGTACTAAGTGTGAGTCTTAAGTATTTTGATCTACTGGTAAATGTCTTATGCCGCTATTACTTATTTTTAATGTTTTAACTCTTGTAAATGTTTGGAACCGTATATGCATATCTAGTATTATGAAATTATACATAGTATAATTATGCAGGTTTTGGATTTATGATGGGTGGGATCCGGGATTTGTAGTTTGATATTATGATTTTGGCGAATTGGTTTTAAAACTAGGGAATTTGAAAGATAAGTTATATGATAATATATTTATGTTGAAAAAGGAAATGTTTAAATTATTTTTGTCCACTCACTGACTTTTATCTCATAGTTTTGTGTTTTAAATGTTCTCCCTTCGGTGACATAGATCCTGTTCGTGCCATTTGAGCATCGAGCCACTTCTGCGTCTTCTGACATCCAAGACTATGTAGGCATAGTCTCGTTTATTTATTTCAGTTATTCATTTCTTTTGGATGATGTACTTCTTTTAGATATGCTCTGAGGTCACTTTGAGGTGACCACTTTGGGTTAGTTTGTTGATTTGATTATATTTCTGCTCGGAGATTATTTGTTGGGATTTTCTGGATATTGTTGAGTTATAACAGGGCATATCTTGTTTTTGAGTAAGGCATTTTACAAAGGAGATTCTGCCGAATGTTTGGTAGGATCGGGGCCCATGTCATGAGACGTGGCATCCCCACAGGGTCGTCTTGGGGTAAACTCCGAGATGATCCTGTCAACTTGGTATCAGAGCCAGGTTCTTAGGTTCTATAGACTTCGTACCTAGTGTGCATCCATTCTAAATTCTGAGATTTGTTTACTTTCAGACCTTATGGCTCGACGTGGACGTGGACGTGGTTGTGGGGGTGGGGTAACTCAATCACCACCACCTTCACTGCCACCTTCACCACCACCAGAGGAGGGTGGTGACAATATGGGGAATGTGGCACCTAATGTTAACCCTATTGGGGCAACTGTGGAGGATCGAACAACTCATCTTGAGCGAACCGTTAATAGGTTGGTGGAGGTAGTTACCGTTAACTCGTCTTGGCAAAGTTGTTTATGTCAGAGATAGTGAGGTTGCATGGGGTTCCAATTTCTATTGTATCTGACAGGAATGCGCGGTTCACAACCAATTTTTGGAAGAGTTTGCATAAGGCTATGGGCACGAAGTTACATTTTAGCACAGCTTTCCATCCACAGATAAGCGGTCAGTCAGAAAGGACCATCCAAACCTTGGAGGATATGTTGAGGTCTTCTGTTTTGCAATTCAAGGGTAGTTGGGATGCTCACCTGCCCTTGATGGAGTTTGCTTATAATAACAGCTACCACTCAAGTATTAAGATGACCCCTTATTAGGCGTTGTATGGACGACAGTGTAGGACACCTATCTGCTGGGATGAGGTTGGTGAGAGGAAACTTGTGGGGCCCAAGTTTGTGTAGATCATAGTGGACAAGGTGAAACTGATCAGGGAGAGATTGAAAACTGCACAGGATAGATAGAAGAGTTATGCAGATAATAGGAGGAAGGATCTTCAGTTTGAGGTCGGTGATCAAGTGTTTTTGAAACTAAGGCCCTAGAAAGGTGTGATGTGGTTCGGAAAGAAGGGGAAGTTGAGCCCTCATTACATTGGACCTTATTAGATTTCCAAACGCATTGGACCAGTCGCCTACAGACTTGCCTTACCTGCGGAGCTTTCTAGGATTCATGATGTCTTCCATGTGTCCATGCTTCAAAAGTATTTATCTGATCCTTCTCATGTGTTGGAGGTACAACAAGTTGAGCTGAGGGAGGATTTATCATATGAGGAGCAACCGGTTGATATTTCGGACTGTAGGGATCGAGTTCTCCGCAACAAGACAGTAGCATTGGTGAAGGTACTGTGGAAGAGTCGCTCAGTGGAGGAAGCGACTTGGGAGTCGGAGGATCATATGCAAACGAAGTATCCCTAGCTGTTCTCTTGACAGGTTTGTTTGATGTTCAATTTTGGGGATGAAATTTCCTTAACAGGGGTATGTTGTTATGACCCGTTCCTAAATTTGCTCTGTTGACAACGTTGTGTTTGTTTAGCATCTGCGTTTTTTTAAATTTCGAGGGTGAAATTTCTTTAACGTAGGCATTTGTTATGACCCATCCCGAGTATTCCTTATTGGATCGTCATTTAAAGTCATTGGGGTGAATTTACCAATTTGCCCTTGCTAAGGAAAGTTTTGGTTTTGCAAGGGACGTATATTTTTAAAAGGGCATTTTGGTCCAAATTTTTATATGGATGCGTAGAGCTCGACCTCACGAGTGCGTAGGAAGAAACGACTCATAATTTGGAGTTACGGTTTAGGAGTTATGTGCGTTTGAAGTTTGGGGGGGAAAATATAGATAGGAAAAATAATTTCATTTTTAAAAAATAAGGACACAAGAAGGACGCAGTTTCCTTTATCTGCGGCATAGTTGACACGTGGCTGTTCAGATTTTGAGCCAAACTGCGTGACTCTCTATTTGGTATTCGTCTCCATGACTTCAACAGGTTAGCATTGTGTGTTTCTTGTACTCATGTAAGGCTAGTTAGGTGTTTATAAGTTTTACTTTTGATTAATAGTTTGGTGTACTGTAGTAGCATAATATAGTTTACATGTGGTATAAGAGCCAACACATCTAAGCTAATAATCAAAAATTAAAGAATACATCACTACCTTTAGTTATATCCAATTTACATGAGTACTATGCTACAGATAATTGATTAATGCTAAGAGATTGTATTTTATTTTATCCGTTGATTTTTTAAGTTCATTGACAGGACCCTCCGCGAATTCCACCCTGGAACTCGGAGTGATCCCGCGGGCATCCAATATCAAGAAAAATCCTACCAAAATTTCGGCAGAACTTCCCCTAAAATTGGACGAACCCTTTCTCCATGAGTACCTACAAAAACACTTCTAAGCACCACAGCTCCTCTACCACAACCAAAGGGGTCTCCGACCCAAAGTTCAAAACCAATTACTTAAGTTTTCATTAGGTTATCAGAGCCGCTCTACAAAATTTACTAAGAAGATAAAATTTGCAAAAATAATTGGTTCCTACGAAATTCAAAGGTTCGCTAGACTGCCTCGACGTCTTTGGCTCGACCGTTCCACCGCTACAACCTAGGGGAAAATTTAAAATAACAACAAGGATAAAGCTAATGAGTTAACTCAGTGAGTGGACATAAATCAAAATAAATATTAATAAACCTTTACTTTAAAGTTTCTTAGAATTTCGCAACCTTTCTTTGAAATCCCCCAGTTTTAAAATCACTTTCATAAAATCCACTGGTGCCTCTATACAAAATGGTATTTTAAAATCCATTTCGAGATTATTTGAAAATCATTAAAACTAATCAAACTGACAAATATGAAATCCGAACTGAAAGTTTATAACTTTTGAAAACTTGCTTACGAAATTAATATAACGATGAAAACGCTCACCCAAACAGTTACCCACCGAACCTGCCGTACATGCGCAGGGCCCACGACCTGCCGTACGCATGCAGGACCAATATCCTGCCGTACATGTGCAGAGCCAGGGTCTGTCATACACATGCAGGGCCAATATACCTGCCGTACGTGCACGTAGGGCCGCCCCCAAAGGGCAAAGCATCCCGACACACGGCCCAAGGCCTATGTGTGTGCCGTGATGGGTCCCAAAGACCTATATAATCTCAAAATCTGTAGGGCACTGCAACAGGTGGTTTGAAAATCCTTTTTCCTTAATTTCCCTTTTTACCCATAAAAATATATAACCTTTCCAAAACTGGGAAACCATCAAGCAACAACTATAAAATCCTTTTTAGTAATCAAACCCTTGGTACAAAACCCATTGGAATCCAGTACTTTCTCAAACTCAAACATGAAAACATTTTAAATTCCTTTCTGTCTCGCCGAAGCATGAAATCCAAAATAACTACTCAATATCCAGAATTCAAATCAACACTTATTTAAGAAATCCGGAAGCCAAACTCACGAACCAAATACATTTCTAAATTAAATAAATCACGGTTCAAATAACTCAAAATATAACTATAAATTAAATCATTAAATTCATAAGAATAGTTCAGGAAACGAAGTCCACTCACGGAAATAGCCTAGCCTTGGTCTCCGAATGGATCGTCCTTGGACTCGGGAGTGTCGCCAAAAACTTGGGCCAATCGTGGCCAGAAATAGCCGGAATCGGCGGAGAGAACTCGCGGCAAACTGAGTTTTCCGAGCTTGTCACTGCGCGGGGAGGCGACGGCTGGCGAGGGGAAGCTTGGGGAGGGACGGTCGGCGGCTGGGGAGTGCTTCACGGCCGTCCCGTCGTCTGGTGGCGCCGGAATTAGCTGGAGCTGGAAGCTCCAGTCGCGCGCAGGGGAAAAGAAGGATCGGGAGAGAGAGAAGAAAGAGGGCTGGGGGCGTCGGGAGGTAACTGGCCGGCGGCTGGCGAAGTCGCCGGCGGGTCTAGGTGGCCGGAAGGGCTGGGGGGTAGCGCAGGGGGGGAGAGAGGAAGAATCCATGTCGGGCTGGGGGGTTTGCGCGAGAAAGAAAGGGGAGAGAGAGAGAGAGAGAGAGAGAGGGAGAGAGAATTCCAGAATTTTCTGGAATTCTAAAAGTCATTTTGTCCAAAATTACAAGTTTGCCCCTCACTTTAAACCTCCGTATTTCACAAACCGTAGCTCGAAACGACGCATGCTACGTGTCTACGAATTCGTGAAGTCGAGCTCTACGCAACATGTCAAAGTCAACTCTAAACTCCAAATAATTTAAAAAGGCAACCTTGAGCTCTTTTATCACGTTCATAACTTTTTAACCGTTACTCTAAATTACCCATGCCGCGTGTCAATGAACTCGTGAGCTCAAGACCTTCCTAACAGACCCAAAGTCAAAGCTAAAATCTTGTTAGAACCAAAAGTCAACGTTGGGCCCTATTAACATTTACTTAGGAAGGTACGGGTCGTTACATTCATCTTGAGGTAACTATCAGTACATAAAATGTTTGCTTAGATTGTCAAATATTGATTGCTTTATTAAATTTTATCAGTTTATTTAGTATTTGAATTCATTAACAAAGCTGTTATCTGTTTAGATATGTATATTTTAATCCGCAAAAAGATAGTGGTTTTTCCTAGGCTTTTGGTCACAGTTTTCATCATCATGTATAACAAATCTTCGGCATAGGAAACCACTATACATTAGTAGTTATATATTTTTAGATATTTATTGCTCACTATTTTAAGTTTAGCAACAACAAATATCTGTTTAAAATATAAAACTAGAATGTTATAGGCCAAATGTTTATGAGATCGAGTTTCTTCTTTTAATTGTCTCTTTTGTTCAAATACAATACAAGACAAATATTTAAAACAAGTGATCTCATAGCATTCTGAGACCATGATACATGGAATGTTCTTCAATGTGTTGTGTTTTTGGCTCGCTTGAAAGGGGGTTTAGGAGTCCATGGAAGTGTCCTTGGATGTTTGGATGAAGTTAGGAAGTTTGGAAGAGGTTCGTGATAGGGTGGAGCGTCGATTAAGGAGGAAAAACGTAAAAGAGGTCCCAGTGGACCAGTCCCATTGCTTGAGGACCGATCCTATGGGAACGTTTTGAGGTTTCTGAAGAGTTGAGCTGCTAGAGGACCGGTCCTCCACCTAGGAGGCACTAAAACAAATTTGGGCAAGAGCAACTAATAATTTCCTACCTCTTAGCCCCCTTAAACAACTAATGTTAGTTGCAAAATGGCTTAGCCACTATACATCAACTAAAGTTAAGTTGGTTGTACAAATTGAGGTGGCAGAAGGACAACAAAGACTACTCCTTCACATTGGTGGCTTCCAAAGATGGATTCTGACTTTGATGTAGACAGGGTGGTTTCCAACCTTTGTGTCTGGGAGGTGCCTAGCTTCTCCACCATTTAAGCTTCAGTTTGTCTTCCCATTGCTATCATTAATTTATAATATACCAATATCCAACCAATTAATAAACCAATTCTTTTTTGGTGGAAAAGTCCTCCACCATTGTGTAAAGGTTTGATAAACTTTTAAACACTTTCGCTTATCAGTTGGTTTGCACATTGCTTTATTGGCAAACCCAGGATTTGGCTTACAGTTTATGCAACTACACATGTCACTAGTTGCTTAATTAACCAACTAATATACGGTTGGATTGCTAATCTCAGCAACCATGTTGCTAATGGTATTAATATATTAAAATTAATTCACTACTTTTGGTGAGTGAATAATAGTTGCAGTAACTAGAAGAATATCAGTGGGGTTTTTGTCACGCCTGGACCCTCAGGCACGTGAAAAACAAACTGAAAATTGAAACTGTCAAGCCTTTTTCTGAAGCTGTAAGCCATGAATAATAAAATCTTTATTCAAATTAATTGTAATTTAGAAAAACAGTAATCCAAAATCAAAGTGTAAAAACAAATTTCCAAAACTCTGGTGGTCCCACTGCCTCATCTTCTCTCCACTGTCTCCTCAGCCGGCTTAACCTGTAAAACAAATCTTGCACCCAACCAAAGATGTACCGGGTTTAAACACAAACGCGGTAAGCTCACTAGAGCTCATATGAGTGAAAACTACTGTAACCTCAACAGTAAAATCAAATCCAATAATCACCAATCACATCAACAATCAAATAACCTAAATTTACCTCAAGTTAACTCTTAAGCTGAGATTCACCCCAAGTAAAACGATAATCCTCAAATCAACCTTTAAACCTTCGATTCAAATCCCTTATAATTCACTAATCCTCAATAATAACCACTGATGCTCAAATCTCACTTAATCCTTTAACGTCAAATAACCTTTAAATCCTCGGGATCTCCAATCCTAGTTTCATACCCCCTTAACTAGCAAACAGCAAACAAGTACACAACACAAACAAGTAACTGAACTGAAATTAGCTGAACTTAAAATCACTCACAAAACTGGACTTAATTTCACTCACAGTGTACCACGCGAAAAGACTAAATTGCCCTTCGTGGCTCTTTTGCTCGGATTCTAAAATCCGGCAGCACAACGGCATCGGAAATACAAATTCTCGTGACAAAGTACCTGTTAAGACTAGACAGTCCAACAAAACAATAAGTTGACAAACAGACCGACAAACTACTGAAACAGGCGGGAACCACTACACACGGTGGCTGCCCAGCCCCGAAAAACACTCAAAAGTTGGAGAACTCACCCACAAGTTCGGGTGACTGGCCAAAGGCCAAAAACCAGAAAAAAAGAGTCTCTGGCACCACCACACGCGACGGGGCCCGCGGTGGTCAACCTGCCAAAAACCAAAACCCACTAAAAACCGAAAAAAACTATACAGGCACGTAGAAGGGGTTGAGTGGACCAAGACTCAAACCTGGGTCGACGACCAAAAGTGGCCGGAAACAGCCGGATTTGGTGGAGGAAACTCGTGGCTTACCTTGTAACGACCCGCACTCCGTAAGGTAAAAATTTTTAATTTTTAATATGGTTTGGGGCCAAAAGTTGACTTTGGATTTGGATGAGATTGGATGTTTGACTTTGGGTCCATTAGGAAGGCCTCGAGCTTACGAGTTTATAGACATGCGGCATGTCCCGGTTGGAGGGACGGTTTGAAAATTTTGCACGTGTCAAAGGACCCAAAAGTTGACTTTCTGAATTATAGGGCCCTTGGAGTGGAACTTGACATGTAAATTTTGCACGTGGCAAAGGACCCAAAAGTTGACCTTTTGAATTATAGGGACCTTGGAGTGGACTTTGACATGGTTAAGTAGAGCTCGGCTCCACGAGTTCGTAGACAGGAAGTATGCGTCAAACGGAGTTACGGTTTGTAAGTTATGTACGTGGGAAGGGAGTGGCAAAATTGTAAATAAAGTGACTTAGCTTAAAAACTCCAGATTTTTCTGGAACAGTCCTCCCCCTCCCAGCCCGCAGACCAGCTTGCTCACTTCCACTGTGCGCGCGTCACCTCTCCCCTCCCGTCCAGCCGCCTCCAACCAGCACCCAGCCGCCGACAAACCTTCTTCTGCCGTGGCCAGCCCGCCACGACCCACGACGCCGACCCCCAACCCCTGCGCGCGCCTCTGCTCGGAAAGGACACCACAAGCCGCTGCTATACCAGCTTTCCGACCAGTTTTTCCGGCGCTTCTTCTGCCCATTTAGGTGGGTTTCCTCCCTCATTCTTCCACCATTTATTTTCTCTTGGATTTGGGCTATCAAATTGAATTAACTTAGACATGAGAAGAAATTGGGATTTAAACCCCAAATCTGAAAATCGGAAATTTGTGGCTTGGGGTGCAAAATTGGGGTTGGATTTGCTAATTTCCAACCTTAGGACATATTAATTGTGGTTTAGAACCTTGGGCTTTAAGGAAAAATGGAAGAAATTGGGAATTGGTGGATGAGGCTTGGCCACTTCGGGTGGTTGCTCGAAAATTGGGGATTTGGCATAATTTAGTGATGTTTTAGCCAATTACCATCGTTTAGAAACCTAATCCGGAGTTTGGATTGATGGGTTCGAAGGAAAAGGCGGGAATTGTGAAATTGGGATTGAAAACGCCACCTTGTTTGGGGTTGAGATTAGTCCGACCCACTAATCGTGAAATTTAGAAATCATTGTTGATTTTAGACTTTATTAAGCGGGCTATTAACTTGGGTTGTATAGAAAAGACCTAGGTTAGCGAAACCCCAAATTATAGACATAGACGGACGCTTTAAATGAGGGAACTAATGACGTATTTATCTTTTTCTTATAGGGACGACACTCGAGATTGAGGACGACCCAGCCGAGCAACGAGACTAGACTCCTTGACAGTGAGTGGACTTCGTCTTATTTAAGTTTCTCAAGTTTTAAATTGAATTTATTTTCTTATGCTTTGCGTAGTCATGAATTTCAATTAGCAATATTGATTTTGGGATTTGGAGTGCTATTAAATGGGTTTACGGGTTGATATGTATTTTTATCAAATTATGATTGAGATTCTGTGAAAACAATTTAAAGTACGGTTTTCTAGAACAATTATCGATTTCTCCAAAATTTTAAGAAAGTTTTCAAATAGAATTATTCAATTTCAATGTGAAGGATTGAGGACGGATGGTTTTGGATTTTATTAAACACCCACTTAGTACCCGTCCTGGACATTGGAATTATATAGGTCTTTGGGACCTATCACGGCACACACATAGGCTTTGGGCCGTGTGCCGGGATGCTCTGCCCTTTGGGGGCGGCCCTGCGTGCACGTGCGGCAGGTTATTGGCCCTGCATGTGTATGACAGACTCCAGCTCTGCACATGTACGGCAGGATATCGCCCTGCATGCGTATGGCAGGCTATGGGCCCTGCGCATGTACGGCAGGCTATACGGGGAAGTTGGGAGTGAGCGAAATATTCGTTTTAAATCTCAAGATTTTGTTTATGCGGGAAAATCTTGGAGTTTGCATGATGAAATTTTCGTTCTTTCAAATTGAGAAATCGCAAAGTATTTTTACTAGTTATGGCCAATGATTTGTTAAAGAACATTTTAAATCCACTTCAAAAACTAGGGGTTTTCATGCAAAGTTTGTGAGGTCCTTGTATGAAATTTTTTGGTTAATTGTAAAAGTTATTTTATTTTGTCCACTCACTGGGTTGTCTTACTTTTCCCTTGTGTTGTTTTCTTTTAAAATTTCCCCCAGGTAACTGCGGTGGAGCGGTCGAGCACGAGATACGTCGAGGATTTCATAGATTTTGGAAACTTGTAAATTCTCCTCTAATGTCTTATTTAATTACACTATTTACAGTAGTTGGACTATTACGGTGTAAATACCATTGTTATTAGCACAAATATTACCTTAGTTTCCCTTTTGTTATGATTTTGGGTCGGAGACCCTTGTTTGTGGTAGAGGAGCTGGTTTAGAAGTGGATTTTACAGGTTTTCTAAGGAAGGGTAATCCAGGGTTAGTCCAATTTCAGGGGAGGTTCTGCCGAATTTTCGGTAAGATTTTCCTTGACATTGGATTCCCGCAGGATCACCCCGAGTTCAGGGGTAGAATTCGGGGAGGGTCCTGTCATCATATCACAATAATACAAAATCCAAATTAATTATATAAACAAACATATCTTCTAAATTAGTTTCAAACAAAAATCTGAAAAAACAAAAAAAAATATTATCCAAATAAACAAAAAAATAGAATTAGAAAAAGAAAAATGAATAAAGAAATATAATAGAAAACAAAATTTGTACCCTAAAAAAAAAAAAGACCAAATGCCTACTCCACCTGAGCTGATCCCTCTCCCTAGCCAACAAAAATCTGAAAAAAAAAACAATAAATACATTATTCAATTCAACAGAAAATATAATTTAAAAAACAAAACAAATACATTATTCAAAGAAAAAAATATGTTTTTACCCTGAAATAATAAACAAAATGCCCACTCTACCCGAGCTCCGCTCTCCCTTCTCGATGTCCAACAAAAACCTACCAAAAAAAATAATAAATAAAGAAAAAATAAATAGCATAACATAAATAAATAAAACATAAAAACTAAAAGTTTTTACCTTGATTCAGGAAGATGTTAAAAGAGACAAAATAAATTAGTGGAATAATGAAGAGAAGATAGAAGATGAAGGAGAGATCCAGCGAAGAAAGAAGATGAAGGAGAGATCTAGCGAAGAAAGAAAATGAGGAAGAAAGAAGAAGGTTTCGGCTAAGGAAGAAGCGAGAAAATTAAAGAGAAGATGAAGGGAGAAGGTTTCAGTTGAGGAGGAAGGGAGAAAATGAAGGAGAGGAAGAAGGGAGAAGATTTTGACAGAGAAGAGAAAAATGGATCAATGTGAGGTTAAAGGGTTTGGGTATAAGAGAAAGTAGATTGGCTAAAGGCAAGCTTAAAAGTATAAGTTGGCTCAAAACTTGAAAAAATGACTACATTGCTAGGCTAAAGGTAGGGGTGGGTATGTTCACCGTAAAATTATGGGACTGAACCAAATGGCCCCTAATGGGTGTAGGTGCCGGTTTTACACCTAATAAAACCAAGTCGAACCAAACCGCACCGTAAATATATATATATATATATATATAAACTTATAATTTTATAAATATATTTATGGTTTACATATGATTTTAAATTAAAAAGTGACCAAAAACATTATTTTTAGTTTATATTTATGGTTTATTGTTTAATTTGTTTTGGACTTTTGGTTGGATTGGAATTTGGAAAGTGGAAACTATCAATTATCAAACACTATTAAGCATAATTGGAATTTGGACTTTGTATTAGTTTATTACATGTACTTGTTACTTTGTTAATTGTTAGTCTTTTTCAATTTGGGCTAAAAAAATGCTCAAAAATATATTTGGGCTAAAAAAAGGCTAAAAAACATATCGAATTGTGTATACGCCTAATTGTTCACCCGTAACACCGAACCAAGCCGTAACCGTATAAGGTTTGGTTTGGTTTGGTTTTCCTCTAATTCTTAAGGTACAATGCACCGAACCACACCGTTTATGTATTTACGGTGTGGTGTATGGTTTTGCACACACCCCGCACCAAACCACACCACACTCACCCTTAGTTAAAGGCAAGACATGAATTGCCTAGACAAAATTTTGGGCTCAATTTGGCCTAAAATATTGCCTTTTCCTACATAAAGGCCAAAACAAGTGGAGCCCAATTCAATTAAAACCTAACTTGCTTTTCCAGCGGTTGTAATTGTATTGGATAACCAAAAAGCATATTCACCTTTACATTCACGTGATAGCACTTTTTTACTTTTCACCTTTTATCTTTTTTTTTTTTTCCTAACCAACTATAACCAACTGCATGTACAACTGTTGTTTTTTATTTGTTTCAGCCAATGGCATGATGCCATGTTGCTTTCCAAGGCAACAAATGCCAACCCGACCTTTTGTGAATTTTTTTTTTTAAATCCGTCCTCTTTTTTTTTTCTTTTTTTCTTTTTTTCAATTTGATTCACCTCCTACCCCTATATATATGTTATATCAACGTTCATAATTTTGACAACACATTCCAAATTTTGTTCAATATTGTACTCATATTTAAATATATTCAATATTATACTCATATTAAAGATTTCATTAAAATAAGAACAATGGTATAATTATTAAACTAAATTAATTTTTAAATTTTAATTTATAAGAGTATATATCAATATACTTAATAAATTAAATATGTATGTTTTTGCCTTTAACCTTTAGTGATGTACAACATTGTGCATTTGGCAAAAGGCAAAAGCTAAATATTGCATGTTGCCTTTAGCAATGCACATGCTCTAAGCGGGCGGATTGAAACGCCAATACTACATTAAAAAAAAAAAACCACACCACTAATATAGAGAGAGATCTAGTCCACCACTTCTCTTTTCTGTGGCTAATTGGAAAGCCACTAATAACCAATAGTGGCATTTTTTTTTTTTCCTAACCAACTATAACCAATCAACTATGATTAAAAAAAAAAACCACACCACTAATATTATCCACCACTTCTCTTTTCTGTGGCTGATTGGAAAGCCACTAATAACCAATAGTGGCATTTTGTTTAGAGCGTACCGCAATTTAAATAATAAATCAAGGTTTATGGATGAAGTAATCAGAGTGCCTTCCTGCTTCGAATCTTTAGGAGTAGGGGTGGGCGATGGGCGGGGTGGGTCGGGTGGGAGCTCAATCCGCCACCACCAGCATAGTCAAAGGGAGGCGGTTGCAAGTTAATCGGGGAGCGGGTTGAAGCGGGTCTGTGGCGGGTGGGCCGTTTAGGTATAGTAGAAATTGAAGAGGTTGAGGGTGGGTTTATATACATGCCAACCTCCTAAAATTGAAGTAAATTATTTATGTATATGCTTAGAATGATGTTACTGATCCCCATTTCACCTAAAAAAAGGGCTTATCTTCTCTCCAAAGTATTACATAAGTGAGGAAAGTGATGAATAAGGTAATTATGTAAATAGATAATGATTTTACTAGCTCTTGACTTTTGTAGAAAACATTTATCCTATTCCCTATATTCCATAATCGGTTAAACGGTTATGTAAATAGATAATAATTTTACTAGCTCTTGACTTCTGTAGAAAACATCTATCCTATTCCCTATATTCCATATGTAACGACCCGTACCTTTTAAGTACATTGTAATAGGGCCCAATGTTGACTTTTGGTTCTAACAAGATTTTAGCTTTGACTTGGGTCCGTTAGGAAGGTCTTGAGCTTACGAATTCATTGACACGTGGCATGGGTGATTTAGAGCTACGGTTAAAAAGTTATGAACATGATAAAAGAGCTCAAGGTTGACTTTTTAAATTGTTTGGAGTTTAGAGTTGACTTTGACATGGTTGCGTAGAGCTCGACTTCACGAGTTCGTAGACACGTAGCATGTGTCGCTTGGAGCTACAATTTGTGAAATACGGAGGTTCAAAGTGAGGGGCAAACTTGTAATTTTGAGGAAATTGCACAAATATTCCAGAAAATTCTGGAATATTCCTCTCACTCCCTATTTCTTCCCCTTCTCCATGCACAGGCAGCAAGAGAAACCCAGCCAGCTCGATACGCACTCTCTCTCCCCCTGCGCGACCCCTCCCAGCCACTCTGACCACCTAGACCCGCCGGCGACGTCGCCAGTCGCCGGCCAGTGACCTCCCGACGCCCCCAGCCCCTCTTTCTCTTCTCTCTCCTGATTTCTCATTCTCCCCTGCGTGCGAGTGTACTGCTGCCACTAAGCCCAACTCGTCTCCGGCGATATTAGGCGATGGGGCTGGCCGAGAATCACTCCCCAGCCGCCGGCCAGCCACCTCGAGCTCCCCCACGACAGCCAGCCGTTCCCCCCGACGCGAAACGACGCCGGAAAAGCACCCAGTCGCCGCCACTTGTTCAACAATTCCGGCCAGATTCCGGCACCAATCTCCTTGATTTTAGGTGGGTTTTTCTCCTCTTCTTGTGGGCTTCCTTTCTCTTATTGTTTGATGGTTTAATTTTGAGTAATTGTGGATGAAGAATTTGGGGGGGTTTGAGACCCATTTCGGATTTGGCTATGTTTGGGTGAAATTAATGGTTATTTTGTGCAATTGAAGGATAAGACACGAATTAGGGGTGATTAGGGACTAGATTGGTGGATTGAATTTGAGGAATTTGAAGAATTTGGAAGTGTGAGATTTTGGGGGTTATGTCATTTTCGGGTTTAGCTTGGGTCTTTGAAATTAAATCAAATTGTTAGGTGATTTAGGTAATTTCCGTCATTAGGAATATATAATCGAAGATTGGAACGAGAAATTTGGGAAATTATGGAGGAAATTGGAAGTTGATGGTTGGTGTTTATGCCCATTATGAGATTTCTAGAAATTCAAGGTGTTCATGGTAATTTAATTTAAATTGGGCGTGATTTTCACCTTTAGGAATGATCTACTGAGGTTTAGAATAATTGGTTTGAAGGAAATCGGAGAAATGGTGAGTTTGGGGCGAAATTGGACACTTTTTGGTCGTCGAAACGACACCCGGACGATCACTCGACCAAGTTAGATAGAATGGAGGTTAATTGAGGAAATTATCGGATTAAAAATAAGCTAGTGGCATGGGTTTTGAGTCGAGACGGAAAGTAAGTTGGATTATAATTAAATTTAGAATTTTGGAGCGTAAGGCCTAGAATGTGCACGTGTTTTTACGATTGTAATTTGAAAAGTATTCTAACGTATTGTCGTTCTTGTGTTAGGCGACGTTCCCAAGTCCAAGGACGATCCATTCGGAGACCAAGGCTAGGCTATCTCTGTGAGTGGACTTCGTTTCCTAAACTATTTTATGAATTTCATGATTTAAATTCATATTTATATTTTGAGTTTTAAGTGAGTTTTATTAATTGAGAATATTAATTGATACTTGAGCATGGTTTGAGAATTTATGCTTGGAAATAGATTTGATATGTTTGGTAACTATTTTTCGTGATAATTTATTCGACTCGCTAGATTTTGGAAATGTTTTGGTTTCTCAAGTAAACGTACTTGGTTTACTCGCAATTTGAAATATTAAAGGTTTGGTTATCGAAAAAGGGTTTTATAGTTATTGGTTGATGGTTTCCCAGTTTTGGAAAGATTATATATTTTTGTGGGCAAAAAGGGAGATTTATGGGAAAAGGATTTTCAAACCACCCTTCAGATGATCAGCTTTAATAGGTCTTTGGGACCCATCACGGCACACACATAGGCTTTGGGCCATGTGTCGGGATGCTTTGCCCTTTGGGGGCGGCCCTGCGTGCACGTATGGCAGGATATTGGCCCTGCATGCGTACGGCAGGTCGTAGGCCCTGCGCATATACGGCAGGCTATTGGCCCTGCATGCGTACGGCAGGTTGTGGGCCCTGCGCATGTACGGCAGGTTCGGTGGGTAACGGTTGGGTGAGAGATTTTCATTATCAAAGTAGTTTACAAAATAACTCTCGGACGATACAAAATTTCAGTTCATATTTAATATTTTGAGAGCTGACCAGTTTTATCAATTTATCAGAATTTTCAAAACGGATTTCGGATGCGGATTTTTAAAACAGAGTTTTCAGTAGATTTTATGAAATGTATTTAAATTGGGGAATTTTAAAGAAAAACGTGAGGTCTTCGTGCCCAATAAATTTTTGTAGTTTGCCATAATAAATGAAATTAATTATAAGTTACGTTTAAATATTTGTTATTTTTCGTCCACTCACTGAGTTGTCTCACTAGTTTTCTCCTTATGGTTGTTTTAATTTTCCCCCAGGTTGTAGAGGTGGAACGGTCGAGCCAAAGACGTCGAGGCACTATTATAGAGTTGTGAAGCCGTAGGAATTTGTTTTCCTTGTATTTTAGTGTCTATATTTAAGTTTGTAGCACCGCTATGTTATTTTAGTGAATACTTAATTGATTGGTTTTGGAATTTGGGTTAGAGACCCTTTTGGTTGTGGTGGAGGAGCTGTGAATGCTTAGAAGTGTATTTGCAGGTCTCGTGGAGAAAAGGGTTAGTCCAATTTCAGGGGAGGTTCTGCCGAATTTTCGGTAGAATTTTCCTTGATATTGGATTCCCGCAGGATCACTCCGAATTCCAGGGTGGAACTCGGAGAGGGTCCTGTCACCATAATCGGTTAAACAGGTGGTAATGGGCGGTGAAGGAGGAAACCCAAATCCGAGCCGTTGACTACCGGGTGGGTCGGGTGGAGACTAAACAGGTGGCGGCTTGGGCGGTAAGTGGGGGCGGGTGGGTTGATGCCCACCCCTATTTAGGAGGTCTAAGAGTCTTGCACAGAAAGACTTCACTCCTTCTGGAACGTAAAGGATCTAATCTGCCGCTAATGGCCTATTTTTTGTAGTACTTGTTGTATTACTGTTCAATAAATAGAGTTTGAAAACCAATTCACCTAGGAATAATTAGAAATAGGTCCAATTTTGAAGGGTTATTCGAACTAAAACCTTATAGAAATTTAAATTAAGACTTAAATCCAATTTTAAGACTGAGGTCCAAAAAATAGACTTTTTTAAATTTTGACTCATATTATCTCTTAAAATTAAGATAATTAATATGAATTAATTTTAAAAATTATGAAAGATAATATCTGTTCAAACATTTTTAATTAAAACATTCAAAATTATCTAGTTTCCTATTTTTTAATTTGAAATAATAAATGATAATATCCGTTTATATTATATAATAAAAATATATATTAACTCATAAAAAATAATCAAACAAGTAAAAGAAATATATATAGGTACATTTCAATTGTACCAATATCTGAGTTGGGGTGTGTGTGTATATATATATATTCAAGTTATTTCGTTTCTTGAGTTTTGAGGGTAAATCCCATTTTTTCACCACATTCCCTCCTAGGGTATAGAATGAGTTCGATAGAGGCGTTATGTTAGGGTTTAGCTCCAGGATTTTGGGAGCCGATCGATTGATTGGTACAATTGAAATGTATTTATATATCAGAGTTAATCGTTCGTTTGACACAGTTAAATT
>QANT01005653.1:0-13573 GCA_003254885.1 Purshia tridentata | reverse complement strand
AAAGAACTCATTGGTGTTGTGGATGAGAGGGCAGAACCTGCCTTTCTAGCACTTGTAAAAAAGAATAAGGAGGAGGAGAAGAGGAAGATGAAGGTGGAGGAGGAAAGGAAGAAGGAAGAGGAGAAGAAGAGGAATGAGAAGATGATTCGATCTTCCTTTTACGGAAGACAAGGAGGGGGTCCTGCTAATAATAAACCTTCTGCAAGATCTGTCTCCAGATCTGTGTCCAGTACTACCTCCGAGAGATCCTATCACAGTGGTCCCAGTAGGAGTACTAGTTTTGTAGACCAAAACCATGGAAGGGATCAGAGACAAAATTACAGGCAGGCTAATGGGGGTTATGGTGAGAGGCGAAATTATAGAGAGGTTAATGGCCGCGGTGATCAAGGGACTCAAGAAGCAAACAAGGTGAATAATCATGGAGTTATTGTTCCAGATGGTCAGGGGTGGCAACAGTATCACAGCCGACGGAATTACATTGAAGGAGGATATGATGATCAGCAGCAGAGGGCTCAGGGTTATGAAGGGCGGGGACGTGGTAGAGGGAGAGGCCGTGGTGGTTATCAAAGATGGAGAAGATTATCTGAAACTGAAACCAATCAACCCCAACAACAAGAATTGGGGTCTGGGAAGGAGACCGAGGAAGGCGCTCAAGCTGTTGTGGAGAGTCAACAAAATGTGGAACAGAGCAATAACCAATTGCAGAGTAATGGGGTGAATGGAAACCAAGGTGGTGGAGATGGTGACAGGCCCAGAAGACCAACTGTTAATGGAAGTATCCGGAGAAAACAAAAGAAGAACAAGATGAATGCATCATCAGAGAATCAGAAAAACCAAGGCAACAATGATAATGTAGCTCCTGATACTTCTTCTACTGTAAGTAGTTCTGTTCCTGCTCAGCAAAAGTCTGGTTTTCCAAACACTTACACGCTGCAAGAATATGAGAGGAAGGTTCTTGCCAACAAGAAAAAGGCTTTGGAAGCTGCCTCCACCAACAAATCTGATGATCATGAGACCAAGAGTCTTGAGAAGGAATTTGAGTCTATGCAGATTACTGAGAAGAAGAAAGACAATAACATCATCATTGTCCACCAGCCCCATCAGTCTGCACATCAGCTTCGTAACAAGAATGACATGAAGGTAAAAGGTCCCCAGGCAAAAGCTAACAACACCATTAATATATTCCATAAACCACGCAAGGATTATAGATCAAGGCGGCCACGGTGGGGGGAACTATGAATCTGATGATAAATCTGAAGGAGATCTTTCTCGGCAGGCTACTGTGGCAAAGCCACTTCCATTTACCTTGAATATTGCTGAATTTCCATCCCTAGGGAGAGCCTGAATATTGATTGTACTAATTCCACTGTTGGAATAGAAGTGCCATAGAGGCAATTTTGGATTGTATTGAAAACCGGTTTGACTTTTATGAAAAGTTATACATTATTGCTTTATTAATGTCCTTGTACAATGTGTTTCTCTAGCCAAATCCAAGCAGTACCTAATCCCAGGTCTCAAGAAATAGGCACCTTAAAACTTATAAATGCTATGCTAATTCATTGGTTATTCAGACTCATTTTTCATGTTTATTCTCCGAGGAGGGTGTCCTTAATTGGCAACTTATCCAAACCTTAGAGATGGATCAACTTTCCCAAAAATGTAATGGAAAGTTGTAGGAAGACCATTGTATTTCATAACTCATTATTAGAAACAAAGTACATAGTTCTATGTACAGAACACCATTACATAACTTCTCCTAGTATTATTCTCTAAAAGTCAGCCATGAATCAAACCTAGCAGACATGAATAGAGCTAACACAATCACAATTGAATTAAACCAATCTAACACTTAGAACTACGCCAATTTAGCAGGCTGTAAACAACCTACATCACCAACAGAGGAATTACACTGCTTTTGTTTGATTCCAGAAAGAAGTACACATTTTCAAGCCCTCAACAAGTAAAACTATACCATATTATAGGAATAAATCCCGAACTGTAATTGGTTTTTCCTGGTTCACTTATATGACTCAATCCAAATTCTACCTTTTTAGTCCAGATAGGAGCAAAATTAGGCCAAAGTAGTCAAGATTGTAGGCCATTCTGATAAATTTCATTTTGTAGTCATTCCATGGTGGATATCTAGGCTCAAATTCAGGGAAGAAGTTTGCCCGCACAACTGCTTTTTCATGGCTGAATGTATCGAAAGAATACTTCCCATGGTACCTCCCGAAGCCACTTGGCCCAACACCACCAAAGGGTAGAGCATCACAAATAAACTGTACATAGAGATGTTTAACAAAGTTAGGTCTTTTTTCTCCTTTAGTTTTTGGCAAAATAAATATGAAAGAAAAAACAAATGCTCGGAAGAGAACCAATGCAGTACATGAACCAAGACGTCATTGAAAGTCACACTTCCTGAGGATGTTTCTGACAAAATTTGTCTTTTGAATTTTTCATCTTTAGTGAAAGCATAAATGGCTAGAGGTTTTGGCCTTGAGTTTATGAATTCAATGCTTTCTTGAATGTTTTTCAACTGCACAGTTAAGAAGTGCGTTTTTCAGAACAATGTTTTCAGAGAAGTTAATAATCACAAAAGAGGTTTACATCAGCTCTCACAGTGATTATTGGGAGGAATGGGCCAAAGATTTCTTCAGTCATGATGGCCGCATCAAGTGGAGGATCTAACAAGATCGTTGGGTCAAAGAACCTGAAAATTTTTCAGAACAAAATATTTAACAGCACTACTATAACAGAAGTTACTTCTAAGTTACGTTAGTCAATTCAACAAGTGGGAAACCAGATAAAAGGACTGGGAACTTACATTTTTTCTTCATCCAGTGACCCACCAAATACAATGGAAGCTGCAACATGAGAATCTTTGAGGAGATTGCGCAGTCTCTCAAAATGGTGCTTATTTACGACTCTGGCTATGCAGTTCGAGTCTTTTGGGCTTTCACTATAAAATTTCTTGATTGTTTGCTTGAATAATTCAATCTAAAAGACAAACAACTAGGACATGAAATCATCTCAAATCCAATAGAACTCAGCATAATATAAACAAAAGACTTATTCAAGACATATTTACCAAAGTAGAAGCAAGCTTTTCCTCAACAAGCACATAATCTACTCCTATGCATGCCTGACCATTGCAAGGTCCCCACTTCCCTCCTACAATTCTTTTGACTGCCACCTTCAGCCACACAAAAAAAGCAATATGATTAAATTTGTAGTTTGGAAGTTTAAGTCTTTAACCCCAAAGCCATCCAAGTACAGTAACTCAGACAACCTTTAAATCTGAAGGATTGGAGAAGGAATCTATGATAACAGGACATTTTCCACCCAGCTCTAGAGTAACGGGTGTTAAATGCTTTGCAGCTGCAGACATCACAATGCGCCCTACTTGTGGACTTCCTGAAAGAGTTATTATGTAAGGCAAATTAATGTTTAAAGCAAAATGTTCTGTAGTTGTGAGTACTGCATTCTCCACTATTCTTGACAATCAATGCATTCAAGTGGGATTGCCAAATCAAGCAGGAATGATAAGGCAATATGTTCACTGGATAAAATTCTGTATCACATTTAAGTTAATTGAATCTGAGGTGATCATGGAAATCGATACCAGTAAAGAATATCTTGTCCCACTTCTGCTGCAGGAGTCGTTCACTAATTTCTGCTCCACCCTCAATGACTCTAACGGCTTTACTGTCCATGTAACGAGGGATGGTATTAGCAAGAAAAGAAGAGCATGCTGGTGCTTGTTCTGAAGGTTTTAGAACCACTGTGTTCCCTGCAGATATTGCTCCTATCACAGGGTCCAATGCCAAGGCTGCATAAATGCAGAAAATTAGCTTTCCTGATTTGCGTACTGCCAACTGTTATAAAGAAGAGCTTTGCTGCTTGTCCTAATCTGATATTGAGACCCCACTAGAAAGGATTTGACACCTCTTAATATGTTAGGATGGTAGTTTCAGAAAAGTGGTACAGACAATACCCTTGTCTTGGTGAGTTGCAACTTTAACAATTGAAACAATTGGGAAGGGAGAAGCAGGTGCCTTGTGTGCCTAATGCATGGAGTCACCGACGATGCATTAATTATTATACATGTTAATTACAAGTTGAGAATACACAATAATATGCATCAAACAGAAGTGTCAAAACTCGAGATATCTGCATTTGCACAATACATACAAATTTTGAGTTTTTGCTAGTACTCCAAATGTTATGGAAAAGTTGCTTTTGTTTAGGATAAGAAACAGTCATTTCAAAGATACTGATCAGCAGATAGCTGGACTCACATATTGGGAAGTTCCAAGATGAAAATATGAGAACTACGCCAAGTGGTTCAGGCAGCACCTCTCCTCTTGTGGGGAAGAGAAGCAATGGCAATTGACCCTGCAGAAATGCCAGAAATTCAAATAGATGACGATGTGTTAGTGGATAGAGGCAAGTGAGGATGGGAGGGTTAAAATCTCAATTACCAGCTAAGACTTACTCTTTGAGTTCAGCACCTAAAATTTTTTTGGGTCTGCTCACCTTCTTAATCATTTTTCAGTAAAGCCCCAGGCTGAACACAACCATACCCAAAAATGATCAATTAATCATATTACCTTTTTAGGGGCCACCCATTTCTCTAAATTGCTCAAAGAATGGTTGAGTGATTTCACCACAACTCCAATCTGCAATGAAAATTGTCAGAGCCCGTGTCAACAAATGACAACAAAAAAGTAAAAACTTGTTTAGGCAATTGTTATATATAGACCAATTTCTTTGCCTTAAAAAAGTTCTAATGCTAAAACCTTCTCATGGGCTAAGGCCAAAGACACATACGTACATACATAAGACATGCATTATACAGAAAAGCAATCTACCTCATCCCTGTAAGCTTCAACTGGGTGCTTGCCAAGATCTTGATGGAGTGCTGTGAAAATATTTTCTTCATGGTTCTTGAGGAGCTGAAAAAGGGCACTGAGTTGGATTTTCCTCCACGCAACACTTCGGGTTCTACCACTTTTGAAGGTTTGCCTTAGCTCATCAGACAATGATTCTTGAGCAGGTTGTAATCTCATTGCTTCCATGGCAATAACGGTAATCTCTAAAAAAGATAGATTTTGAGAGTACTGGCCTGCCACTTTAAATATAAACACCAGCAACAATTGCATTAAAAGCACCCAACCACTCAGATCATGGTAACTAAATCATGCTGATGTAACCAAAGAAGAGTCTTCCTTTTGTCGAATCTGAAAAATGACATGAAAATTTGCCCGGAAAAGTGATAATGGGAATTGGGAAGCAGAGGATCAATCAAATGATTGGCCCCTCTTGCAAATTTATTTCCCATTTGCCATTAATTTTCTGGTAGGTGGCACTTGACAACTGCCAAAGTAAAATGGGAAAGGAAAGGTCCAAAATGTTTTTCTTTTGCATTGGATCTTATGCCTATTTTGTTAGGCTAAAAAATTTGTCAATACTTTTGGTGAAGGTTAATTAAAAGAACAAATTATGTGAATATACTTGGTAGAACAAGAGAATCATTTTTATAATTTGTCTCCAAAATCTCAAATTTGGCCCCTAAAGTGATATATCTTTCAGAGTTATTTAAAACAAGTTATGATGAGTGATAAAAGAAAGAAGAGAATCAAAGAGAGAAATTAAGAAATATATATAAGCCATTTTCGAGTTTGAGATTTCATATTTAAGTTAATTATGAGATGGATCGAATGTGTCCACACATCATGTAGTTTTTCATCAATATATTTGTGAATGTTCAGAGACTCATAGACATTGCTGTCAGCCTGCCACGTGATTAAACTGATAAGAGTCCACTGGCCGCACCTAAAAACATTAATTGGGCGGGAGGAGAGTATTGGTCATTATTAAAATTTTACCCAACTTACCGGATCAAATTAATGAGCCTCCAAGGTAGTTGTCCAGTCGTCATTATTAACTTTAATATCTGTTCCTAATTAAACATAAATTTTCGGGCAACCCTATTTATTTCATATTTTATGGGACAACGCCATTTTTATTAATTATTTGTAGCAAATATACTTATCCATAGAAATTAATAATAATTTATTATTGTTATGGGCTTATATCCAATGGATTCTATGGTGGTACTACACAAAGGGCATTTCCGTCTTATTCTTGGGCGGTCTTCTTACTATAATGTTAAGAAAACCCTACCCGAGAGTTGATAAGATTATTGATAAGATCACTCATGTTTGATTTGTTACCTCCAAGGATGGGAATAACTAAATTTCATTATAATAAGGATAATTTCCACATGCGTCAAGCTGATTATAAATCGCTAATTGATCAGTGTAGAGATAAGATCGCTCATCAATTGTAGCTATAACAAAATTACAATTATGGAGGATATATAATTGCCGATTGGTTTCTTTTATGTGTTTTATACTTAAATCTTAATTGTTTGGAGTTAATTAGGATTTTTATAATATGTTCAAGTACTTTAATAAAGTTTATTGGTTAAGATTTATAATTGGTGTATTTTATATATGGATGATATATAGTGTAGTTTGCATACAATTAATTAGACTATTGGCACGTGTTTCGCACATGTCCATTAAAATTTATATTATATGGTTTTTTTATATTCTTATTTTTTAATAAATTATCATTACTATCTCCAACTTTTAAGGTAGTAGCGTGTTTTTTATTTTTAAAATTTTATTTTAATTTTTACATTTTACAATTATGTCCTTATTTATCAGGTTGAATGAGAGATATTTATGAGAATTTAAAATTTGATGAAACTTGTAATACTAAAAATGTCTCTTGACTTTATAATAGTAAAAATTACTGCTGTATTTACAATTGGAATCATCATAATTTGCCAAACAATCAGAGCTTCTTGTGGAGAGCTTGACATTATTTTATGCTTTAATAAGATAATCAATCTATAGGAATTAATATTTTTTCCTTAAGTACGTTTTGTTTTTTAAGGTATGTTTGTTTTTCTTAAAAAAATTCTTATTTTGACGTTTGGTTGGATATACATATACTATAGTTGTTGAACATCGATCTGTGACTCTGTCCTTTTGTTTCCTTACTTAGAATGTATTGTTGAACTCATAATCAGGACCATGAAGTGTGCCTTCAACTTTGGGCAGGAAAAGCTCCAACGGACCAGGCTATTCAATTGCTCTCTCAGATGCAGCCCTGTAATGGCCCAATTTGCCACGTGTAGTCCAAAACCCAACTTGGTTTTCCAAAGTTTTTTTTTTTTGGTCAGCGACTTGGTCTTCCAAATTACCAACGGTGGTGACACCGTCAAGGAACCTTTTCTATTTTTGATAAAAAAAGAAAAAGAAAAGAAAGAAGAGGTTTTCTATTTGACACCTGTGTGTGTGTGTGGGGGTCAAAGTCTTATGTACATGCAACCGTCATTTCAAACAGATTCATAACACTTTTTTATATGTAAATGAAATTATACAATTTCTGAATTTATATAATTAAGGTCTGGCCATAAATAAAAAAGAGTATAACTGTATAATTAAGAAAGCTTGTCTTTTTGGCCAAAAAAAAAAGCTTGTCTTTTAGTGCCGCAGATGATTGATTAATCAGATGATCTTCCACTGCTATCTCGTGATAATATCCCAAACTATCCAGTTGCTTTTTGACACGACCAAAATCCTCATAAATATTAATTGACAATTAATGTACTTTCTATTTTTGCATTCTCTATTTGATTTGAAAGGAAAACTGTTTCCGTTTCTCTTTTTGTACGTTTTTATGTTTTAGGGTTGATAGCAGTTTAGCATTGGGTTGCTTAATTGTTGCCTTGCCTGTCTAATCAAAACACACACACATCAATTCGCATCCATACATGAAGCCGATCGAGAGTCAATATACTCATGCCAATAATACTCAAGTAGAGCCAATTTAAGGATTCGGCTTATTAACCATTTTTGCTTATATTTAGCGTTAAACGTACGTGTTAATTAAGGAATTAAAAATTAAAATAAAAAGGAATATATATATATATATATATAGATATGAACCCAATGAAATGAAGATACACAAAGACTCAAGACTGATCACTGCGAAGAGCTAATTAAAGCTAGGTAGGCTGATGCAGCTACCTAGCTAGGTTTAGAATAGAGAGGTCAGAAGCCCTGGCCCTGTTTCTCCTAGAACTGAGGGAGAGAGAGAGAGAGAGAGAGGTAGATGTGACAGAAGCTAAGCTGTATATATATGGCGAGTGGTAATTAACCAAGGTCAGCTAACAACGTTAATATCTTCGAAGTCTCTCAATCACACTACATTAGCAGCTAGGTAGCTCCTTAAACCTCGATATTGGCGTCCAAGTAAATTACACATATCCACTGTTGATATCTAGCTTACACCTATATATTTAAAATATATACTTGCATCGCATGATGAGCCTGGCTTGTAGCTACAGTTTCGAAAAAGACGTACAAACATATATATGTAGATCGATAGACATGCATGGTTTGGTCCATTTCAGACTCAGAGAGCGGTGCATGAGAACCATACATTGATCTTGACCATGATTCATGAGCTTATATGTAAATTAAATTGAATACACGAACTCAAAACAATGAACCTACCTAGCTAGTAATATTATCGTCTCTAGGTCATTTTTTTGTTTCTGAGTTGGGTTAATAGCTAGCCTTCTTCTTAAGCATAAATCCTCGATCTCCTCCATCCATCTTCATCATTTTAATTACAATTACTTCAATTTATTTTTCTCATCATCAAGCGGGTCGGCTTAATTAGCTAGGCAATCGAAACATGCAGGTTAGACTTGTGTATTAATTAAATACGTACGCAATCAATTAACGAAGCCATCAATAGAATTTTCAAGTAAAAGTGATCTTTAAATGATATTCTAAAATATTATGAATGATTCTGATTATTGAAGTGTAGATTCAAAAATAATATTATTCTATACTTAAAGTAAGGACATCTTTGAAAATTTTCCATATATATATATATTATAGAGAGATGATATATATATCGCCTATAGCATAGTGTCCTGGGTTGAGTGGTTGGATACTAAACCGGCCTCTAGCTACCCTCTATTAATTTACATGGATATTTTGGTTACCCAATAATTATTTTTTAATTTAGTAATGGCTAGCTAGCTAGACATCGTTTATTTTGAGGTCTCAAACATATATGAAAATGAGTCGATGACAGTACTGTGACTAGTTCAAGTGGCAACTTCACTAGCTGGCTAGCTCCACGCGGAACAGGGAGTAACTTGTGGTGTGTTGCGAATTGTGTTGGTATAGTGTCATGGTCAAAAGCAGCCACTACATCACATGCCATCACTTTTAGCCTAGCTAGCTAGCTTTACAAGTCGTCCACAGAAGCAGTTTAATAGCTACAGACATTCCCGGTTACACTACAACCCAACTTTCCATCCCACTTTCCAGATATGGAAACCCTCCTCCCCTCTCTCTATTCTTCATCTTCACCTTTCCCTTGAGAACTGTTTATTATATGCACAACCACCACATTGTTCATCTTGAACAAGATATTATCATCAGAGAAGAAGAAGAAGATCGAACATCAAGCAATCAATTAATTATGGGTCGTGGGAAGATTGAAATCAAGCTGATCGAAAACCACACCAACAGGCAGGTGACTTACTCCAAGCGACGAAATGGGATCTTCAAGAAAGCTCAGGAGCTCACCGTTCTCTGCGATGCCAGGGTCTCCCTCATCATGGTTTCCAACACTAAAAAAGTCCACGAGTACATCAGCCCTAACACTACGTACGTATATATTTATTTGAATTAACTTATCTTCTTCATTTTTTCTTTTTCAATTTCTGTAATTTTGTCTTCTTCTTTTTTATTGTGATGGATCAGGACCAAGGCGATGTATGATGAATACCAGAAAAATTTAGGGGTCGATCTATGGAGCTCACACTACGAGGTAATAAATTAACCAAACAATTAATTTCTTTCCAACTTTTTTATTTTTTGTTTTTAATATTTAATAAGGGTTTCTTGGTTTTTAATGTTTGTTTCTGGTTTTGATTTGTATTTTTGGTGGCTGCAGACAATGAAAGAGAGCTTGTGGAAAGCCAAAGAGATCAACAATAAGCTGAGAAGAGACATCAGGTCATTAATAAATTCAATATTCAAGCAGCCGAGTAATTAGAGAAAGTAATTAATTTTGTTAATTGTTGAGAGAACGATTACGTACTGGTTTAGGGTAATATGTATTTTTGATTAACAGGCAGAGGTTGGGGCATGATCTGAATGGTCTGAGCTACAAGGAGTTGATAGATCTTGAGGAAAAGATGTCTAAAGCTGTGGAAGTCATACGTGAAAGAAAGGTATCATCTTTAATTTGTTTCTAAAGCTTATTAATTTTAATTCGGTATTCAAATACTTCAAAATTTCAATAGAGGTTGCCTGGATGTGGATCGATCTGCAAAAATTTAATTTATTTTAGGGTTTCATAATAAATAAAAAAACCAAACCCCAAATTTTGAACCCTAGACTTATTTTTAGTATATCCCACTATCTACCAAGCATGTGTTAAGGTGAAATAACCCCTTAAATATAACATCGATCCTAGGGTTTCATTAAATTCTTTTTCTTAGTTATTTCCTTTTAGAAAGCACAAAACTAAATAGCCTTTCTGAATCTTATCATTTGTATATGGTCACAATATATAATTAGGGTTTTTTTTTTTTATAAGTTCATTTGGACAAAATCACTGTTTTAAAAAACCCAAATAAGAAAGCCCAAATCTCAGCCGGTCCACTTTTTAAAAATCAGGTGCTATAGTAACTCCGTTACTGTAGCGTGTTACTGTAGCGCACTATAATACCTTTAAGAATTGTTACGTTTAATAGTAACAATTCTTATTTTGCAAAAAAACTCAAAAATAAAGTAATTTATACAAAGTTTATATATTTTTTTTGTATAACCACATCAAAGATAGCATAAAACAAAAAAAAAAGCTTGGTTTTTTTTTTCCCCCATNCATATCTAGAATATTATTACTGTCGAACATTAATAACCACATTCTAAACCAAATTAAAAAAATTGCCACTTTACATTAGAGAATAATTATGTATTATTATTGTTACTGTCTGACAATAACAATCACCTTATTGTTACTGTTTAACAGTAGAAAGTACTTTATTGTTACTGTCCAACAATAACAATCAATATAATTGTTACTGCCTAACAATAACAATCAATATAATTGTTACTGTCCAACAATAACAATACTTGATTGTTCCTGTTCGACAGTAACAATAAAGTTATTGTTACTTAGAATCCAATACTTACAAATTAAACATCCACATAAAGCATGCAACTCCCTTTTGACATCTCTTGGCAAATTCCATTCGCATTGGAAGGTGGTGTGGTATATCTTTTTTTTTTTTTAATTAAGATGAGAGCAGTAAGCAGAATAGAAGTAATTGATACCTAAGCAATGATATCACAGAGTTTAACAAGCAGCTATATATATATATAATATAGTCCCACAATAGTATTTTCCAATCACAAAGGTGTATATCTCTACTAGCTAGCTAGTAAACTGGTTGATAATTTTTAAGTCCGCAATTCAAAGGCAACATTAATTAATGGAGGACGAAGTGGTGCTTTTGGATTTCTAGCCAAGCTTTATGCGATGGAGAACTTGTCAGACAAAAGCCTTTTGCTTTTGGAGATGAATCTAGTTCAGAAGCTGATCTTCGTTCTAATTCACAATGGAAAACCCATTTCTGATACCCTCATCATCCTCCATTACATTGATGAGGTCTGGAGTCACAAATCTCCCCTGCTCTACTCTCATCCTCATTAAACGATACAAATCCTCAACCAATTCAGAAAAAATTAATAACCAAAATCAGATTCCCACAATAGCCATCGATTAATGAAAATCCAAATGCCAAATCTTGGAGAAACCTAAGACTGAGAGAAATTTCAGAGTTGCAACAAATTAATCATGAATAATCAGTTCTTTCTAGGGGCTTATGAGCATTAGATGATCAAAAAATCTATGATCGAGACAAATGCCCCCCAGATCTGCACCAAAACCCAAAAGAGAGAGAGAGAGAGAAATGAGAGAAATGACCTTGTTTGAAATTCCGCGTGTTTCCACCAGATCAGAGGTTGTGGGATTGCTCTCGCTAGAGCCTGCCGGAGTTAACGCTGCAGAGACACCACCAGAGAGAAAGAGAAGAGACAGAGAAGAGACGGAGACAAACAGAGAAACTAAGAAGTGGGCCGGGGGAAAAAAATAAATGGGCTAGGAAAAAATAATTGGACCAGTTGGAACTACAATTCAAAAACTGGATTAAATAGGCAACATAAAGCTCAAAATGGGTGTCTTGATAATTATTCCATAAGTTTATATAGTTGTTTAGTTTATTATTTATATGTTTTTGTTTTTTTTATTAACTTTTCATTCTATATATAAATCCCTAAAACTCCAAAAAGTAAAATAAAAAATACACTTCTTTCTTGCTTGTGATTGGAACACAAGCCAAATGGGGAAGGGTCATTTGACTTATCCACTAGACCACCAAACGCCCTGGAAATATAAGCCAAAACATTATATTTATATGTTCCCTAAAACTGATATGTTTAACAATCAATTAAAAGTGTGCTAAACCGGTTAGCAACACTACATTACAATTTACAACCCTAGTATGTTTTCTCACTTTTTCTCTCACTTTTTCTCAAGCCGCCGCAGGCTCTCTCTCTCTCTCTCTCTTCTTTACAATTTCTCAGTTCTCCGTCTCTTCCCCATCTGTCTTGCATTGCATCTTTCTCTTATCTCTTTTGCATCTACTGCAACTTCACTTCTTCTTCTTAAGTTTTCCTCTGTGGCACCCAAACCCGACCTCCTCTCTTCCTTCCTATTCTGATCTCTACCCAAAACACATGCCAAACAAAACCCAGAAACTTCAAAGTTCAAACTTCCCATAAATCTAAAATTTCGCGAAATTTCAGTAAAATTTCGACGAAATTTTACCGGAACACTTCTATTTGTCCTTTTAAATTTCGTTCGAAATTTCTCCGAAATTTATATGAAAAATAGAAGGAATTGTGATTTCGTATCACCCCCCTCTAAAAACGATAATTTCGGCGAAATTTCGCCAATATTATCGAAATTACACTCCATAATAAGATACAATATTTAGTAAATGGTTTTGGCTTATAAGTGAATAATTTATTATAATATACAAAGAATAGCCTGCACGGAATTATAGATTGGCAGCTGCTGTTGTCTCTTATTAGGGAAAATTCATGACTGAGATATCATGTCAATGTACAGCTCTTTAATTAATTAATTAATTATATATATATATAATATGATAAAATTATAACTTGTAGCTAATTAACCAGCTAAATTGTGCGTATTTGGTAAATAAGGACCAATTTCTAAAGTGTAATTCTTATTGAGTTAAGATTTAATTTGGGTTTTTGTTGAGTTACACTTTAGTTTAATTTTTTTGTTTTGATGTCAAGAGTTACACTTTATAATTTCGTAAAATTATACTTTACTTAATTTTTTTTTTAGGAATTTTTTTGTTTTTTGCTTTTAT
>QANT01005650.1:0-24093 GCA_003254885.1 Purshia tridentata | reverse complement strand
ATTTCCGTATTTTACTAGTAATTTTCGTCATTTCCGTTTAATTTCTGTCGAAATTTAAAATTTCCCGAAATTTCTATCGAAAATTTCTACAAAACCGAAATTTAACTCCTTGATGGTGATGGTGTAGTTGATTAATTTTCAGGAAACAAAGGTTACGTTTAATTGTTGTTTATGAAGCAAGATCATGAAAAGAATAAAAGAGAAAGAGAAAAAGGCAAATGGTAAATTAATTGATCAAGAATAGCATTCAATCTTGATCCTTCCGGCAATCTTATCGTTTAGGATAGAGTTTGTTGCTTTCCTTTCACAAAGTCATAAATTTACACTATTTGACATCTTCGGTGAACATTATTGGTGGGTGCTTGGATGTTTATGAACACACAATTAATGTGTAATCTGCTTCTTGTAGTTTGCTTGCAATCAATCATCTTTTCATGAAATTAAGTTCCAAAGTTCTTCATTTGCTTTTGTTTTACAATGAAGCCACTGATGAAATAGAATGCTATATTGCTATCTAAACTCACTCAAATTATCTAATCAATTGCCATATTAAAAATACTGGAAATCCACAATATACATACAATAAGTCATACTTTATCCATGCTACATCATCTCTAATTTGTTATCATCTCTAAGAAACAGTTTTGGGTTTGAGACGTTTTATTCGTTACAATATTATGACTTTAATCTAAAAATCTACCACTTTTTATTACATGGTATTTTCCGAATCGAACCATCTTCCAGAGCCAGAGGCCCACAGTTGATGAGCCCATAGAACAGAGGCCCACAGAGGGCGGTAATGAGTCAATGACCTCAAATTAGACTACAAAATAGAGAACACAACGTACAAGCACGGGCAAGCAAGCAGAGCTGCAGAGGATCTATAATCCCATTTCACTTTAACAAATCTGGGAAGTCATTAAATCATTAGAAGCCAAATTGCCAACGAACCAAACCTTGAGATCTCAAACCCCAGAAACAGTTACAACGCATCGTCTCTCAAAACTCTGGTCTTTCAAAACCCAAAACAAGTAAGCAAGTTAACGAACCATGCTCCAATTCCTGCGCTACAAGAACCTAATACTCCAAGTCGCACTATCTCTCTCACTCACACTCCTTCTCACCTTCCTCAAAATCCCCATCTTCTTCCTCCGTGGCCTCCACACCTACATCCACCCCGACAATGTCCAAAGTGGCGTCAAAGCCGCCATTCGGAGGCCCGAAAGCTCCGATTCGGGTTCTGGGTTGGCCTCAAAATCCAATCCTGAGCTCAGGAAGAGGACCAAGTCCAAGGACAAGCCCGAGTTCGATGAAAACAATGCTCAGATCTTCCGGCTGAAGCTCGATGAGTCCCATCTTCAGACCAGGCTTTATTTCAACGAGTATTGCAATGCCTTCACTTTCTCATTTGTAGCAATTTCATGTCTTTTGCTTCAAATGTGCTTGCATACCGAATCGGACAAAAAGTCTGGGTTTTTGGTTAACGGGGTTATTGTTCCGATTCTGTTGGGCTTTGCGGGTGTGTCTAAGTTGCTAGTATTGCTTGCCAAAGTTTCGTTTGAGAAATCTGCTTCAAGGCGGTCTGAGAAGCAATTGAGTGTACTTTGTGGGGCTCTTGGGTTGGGTTTAGGAAACATGATTTGCTTCGTATTTAGTCCTTCGGTTTTCGATTTCGATTTCGATTTCGGCTCAATTGATGGGTTTGGAAGGCTATTTGTTGCTTCTCTAATGGGATGCTTTGCGGGTTTCTTGTTTATTCCTGCGGTGAGGAGTGCGAGGTCCTTTTGGCTTGGAACTGATCAGATTAGGTCTGATTTGATGATGATTTCATGTGGATGGTTTGGTCGAATGGTTATGTATGCGAATTATATGATGATTGTGTTCACGGTTTTATTGTGGATTAATCCATTAGCTGGAATGCTTGTGAACAAGAACTTTGATGGCAAGAAGGCTGCACGCTTGGCTAAGCAACTTGGAAATGCAGAACAGTTGATTGGAAATGTCGGGTTTTCGCCTGCAGATTTTGCTAAATTTAGGCGTTGGTGTTTGCTGGTTTCAAGCATTCTGCAAATTGTTGCTTTACGCCCAAACTTACAGATGTATTTGAATGAGGCATTGTTATCTTGGTACCAAAGACTGCATGCTAGCAAAGTTCCTGACTTGGATTACAGTAGGGCTAAAGTGTTTTTGCACAATCACTACTTGTGCCTTGTAGTTCTACAGTTTCTTGCACCACCAGTTGTGCTACTTCTTTTTATTGGACTATCTCAGATTGATGGCATCACTTCAGAAGATTACCAATACATTTGCAGTATATTGCCTTGCTCTGCATTTGTCAAAGAAGTGGCTGTCTTTATGGCTTGGTGGATTGTGTTTGTTTGGGCTGTTTATAGTTCAGCAACCATCTTTCTATACCGTCAAAGTATTTTGTATATGTCATGATGACTGACTTTGATTTGTTGTCTCAACCTTCAAGATTGATGCTTGAGTTGGACTTTTGACGAATTTTGAGTGAGTGCTGTTATGCTTGTAACGGAATTTCATTACTTAAATGTTGCAATTTTGCCCCCGAGGGGAGGGGGGAAAGAGAGAGAATTGAAAAGACTATCTGGTATATACTTGACCTTCTCTGTTTATTTTGATATATATAAATCTCACACTCTGAAGGTACTAGCAGTTCAGTTTCCATTGAACGTATCATGCTTTACATATTTGAGTTGTGTGATTTTACTTCTGTTCTACAGCTGGTTGTGCAGACAGCTGGGTCTCTTATAACTGACTAGGCATGTCACAGGAAATTAGTTGCTGATATGTTTATCTTTGTTTTATTCAAACTAGCAAATCACCACTCTGTACCCTTCATGATCATCTTCATTTTACTTCTACTTTTGAAAAGAGAGTTAAAGCAATCTTCTACTGCTATTCAAAATATTACCTTCTCCGGCTGTAAATTTAAGCATTTTCACAATTTAATTTCTCATCTCTGTGAGCACAGCTGGAGTGGTAGAGTTCCATTAAATATTCCACTATGAAAGCTTTAAATGAAACCTGTGAAAGGAGAAACCAACACTAGGAAAAGCCATATCTTTTTCTCCTTAATCCATTTGTGCTCAGTGATTGCCCTTAAATTTATTTCGGATGCTTGATGCTTTGTTTGGAAGAATACTGTGAAATGGCTTGTACTTATTTAAGAAACATAATCTACTGTTTTTCAACTCTTGGATCTCCTATTCAGCTTTTATCTGATCCTAAATTCACAAGTGAATATGTATTGATTGCTTAACACATGCTGTAGGGTTCCAATGGTAATAATAATCATGTTTGGTTACTGTTCGTAATATGACTCTCTTTGCTTTTCAGGAAGTGCTGTAAGTGCCTCGAATTGAGGATGGCTGCTGGAGCCTTACAAGAATGCTTCTAACGTATATTGGATTTGGCATCGTATTATATAAAGCTTTGTTACTTGTCTGTTGTTGTTGGTAATGGTGTCATATATGTACTTAGCACATAGATGGTCATAAATTTGGATCCAATATAGGGTACCAAGAAGGAATATTTGATGAGAAAGATCCGTAGTCCCTCACCTCCATTGCAGGTGGTGTCATTTTGCACAATTTGGAATCACCCACTAGTCACTACCACAACACAAAGAAACATCATCGAAGACAAAAATCCAAAAATTCATTAATTTCCATATAATATTTAAAGTGTCGTTTCCCAAAATGGTCACATAATATGCTGCGCAAATCCACCGATCGTAGATCTTGTAGTTGTAAGCCATACTTTTATCTAGTATGAGAGATATACCAAGACGATGGTAATGCTATCATGATGTTAATGTAGCGTCAATTATTGTTGCTATTGTTATACTTTAATAGACTCATTGACTATAACAAGCAAGGAAAATTCATACATATAGAAATTAAAAAAGTAGAGCGCCAGCGGGCAGCCTTACGAAGAAGCAAAAGGGTGCACATTACTTATTTTAAGTCTTTAATGCAAGCGTCAAGTTTTTGTTTCCTTCTTTACCCCTACCTTTATCTACTTTTCCTTGGTTTTTGCTCCACGCGTGAGATTCAGCCGGACTCTCATCACCACGCTGTCCGCATCTTTTACCCTTACAATATTTACCGCTTTTTACTTTTTACTTTTGCCTTTTTCCTTTTTCTTCACATAAATAATAGCCTAATGCTAATACCTACGAGTTACCACTTAGTCAGACCACTTAAAACTTTATAATTTATTATATATATATATATATAACGGATGCGATGAATATAAAACCCACAGTAATTCTGGCCTCTTATATGTTGCCACGTACACACAACGGAAGAAAATCTGAGCCGGAAGTTTCTCGAAAAAAGAGTAATACATGGTAGTTTCGTGTAGTTTCTTCTGTTGTTTGCCACTATCTCTCATACGATATCTCATCCTTTAAATTCTTGGAAGGAACCTTCTAGAACCACCAGACCAACCCTCACCTTCATTTCCCTCACCCGAAGGCTCCATCCATCTCTCTCTCTCTCTCTCTCTCTCTCTGGTTTGCTACTACCATCAATCATATTCTTCAATTTGATCTTTTGTAAATAATTATAAGTCTTTTATCGTTAATTTGATTCTGTTTTAATTAGTTTGCCAAAAGCGGGCGGTTTCCGATATGGCTCCGTCGCCGCTGGAGCAGAACGGCGAGTCCACTTCCGGTGGCGAGTCACAGAGAGCTTTACCGACGCCGTTTTTAACCAAGACGTACCAGCTGGTCGACGATCACACAATTGATGACGTCATCTCCTGGAACGACGACGGATCTAGCTTCATCGTCTGGAACCCCACCGTCTTCGCCAGAGATTTGCTCCCCAAGTATTTCAAGCACAACAATTTTTCCAGCTTCGTCAGGCAGCTCAACACCTACGTAAGCCTCTCAAAGTTCGCTTCTTCAATTCCTCACTTTTTTTTTATCCTTTATTTTGTAATTTATATTTGGTTGAATTTATAGGGATTTCGAAAGGTGATACCTGACCGCTGGGAATTCTCGAACGATTGCTTTCGCAAAGGCGAGAAGCGACTTCTGTGCGAAATACAGCGCCGGAGAATAACGCCTCCGCCGACTTCGGCGGCGGTTTCGCCGATGGTGAAGATGGTGATTCCGACGCCCAAACCTATGGTATCTCCAACGAATTCCGGCGAAGAGCAGGTGATTTCGTCAAGTTCGTCGCCGACTAGAGCTCCGTCGGAGCTCATGGACGAGAACGAGAAGCTGAGGAAGGAGAACATGCAGCTCACCAAGGAATTGGCAGAAATAAAGTCGCTGTGCAACAACATCTTCAGCATGGTGTCCAATTACGCGTTCGCTCAATCAGAGAGCGGTTTTCTGGAGGTAAAACCTCTGGATTTGATGCCGGCGAAGCGTTTTCCCGGCGAGGAGGAAGAGGAAAGCCCGAAGCTTTTCGGCGTGGCGATTGGAGCGAAGCGAGCGAGGGAGGTGAGCGGCGATGGTGTAGCAGCGGCGGAGGAGGATGAGACGGATTTACGGCTGCAGCAACCGAGTGGTACGACGGAGGTGAAATCAGAGCCGTTGGATGTTGATCGAGAGGAAACACCGTGGCTGAAGCAGAGCCACAGGGCTAATCAGAGGGTCTGTAATTGATTGATAGTTAGATTTACTTGATATGATTAGTAGATGATGATGATGATGATGATAGGGAGTAGTAGAGTACTGCCTTCTGGAACTGGATAGATGAAACCACCCCCGGTTCACAAGGATTGAGGCACGTGCCAAAATGGGTTCACGTGCGTCGCCAACCTCTCGGGGGGACCCATTTCAAGAAGTTCTTGGACTTATTTATCTTTTTGCTTTTGAAAATAAAAATTACACTTTCTCCGTTTGATTGTTCTGTGATCTTGGGTGTTGAACTTTTGATGCTTTATATAATATTAAGCACATGGAATCTTATAAAATGTTCCTGCAAAGTGAATAGTGAATTTATACATCGTGATTCCGTTGCGAGTAGAAATTAAAAAGAGGAATAGGTGAAAAGCTCTAATCCATTTTAGGTGGTTTATTGCTGTTGACATCTAGATTGTTACTTGGGCTGTACCATTTTAAAATTTTAAATTAATGTATTTTTAGAAGGAAAGTTAAAGTGTGATCATTTAGTTCATTTCTATTTATATGTTTGATCATTGTTTAATGATATCATCATATTCTAGGATGATAAAGTTTTATTTTAAAACGTTAATAGAGTTAAATAATTAGTAAAATAATGTAGTGGTATTTAATTTTGTTGGCCAATTATATAAAGTAGTTTTATAATCTGAACCATTTATTATTTAAATATTATTTAGAAAAAAATTATTTAAATTGAAAATTATTTAGCTATTTAATTATAATCATAATTATTTTAATATTTTATAAAAAATTGTATTTATCTATTTATTTAATTACAATTAGCTTATTAGCAATTGATTAAATTATGGTCAATTTATTTAATTTACAATATTAATTTATAAAAGTAGATCTAACAGTTTAACGTTTCTTCTTTATATTAAAGTTGTTACTGAAATGGGTTAATAGTTAGTGCTGCAAGTGAGTTCTTGCATTTCCCGAGTGTAGTGAACATTACATGGCAATATGGTGTGAATATCACCGTTGATGACATGCAATGCAAAAGAGCATTTATGGGTGTCGTTTGGGAAAGGGTTTTATACTCTTTTTTTCTTTGCTTGCCGTCCCCATATTCTCTCTTTGACTTGATCATCTCCAGGTTGGGACTTTTGAGCTTGATGCAATCATGCAATTAATGTAGAAAGAAATTGTGCACACATTTGCTTTATCAATATTCCTTGTTAACTTAATACTGCTAAATGAGAAAATATCTTTGAGATGGTTCCAAACTCTTAAACCCTAATTTCTGAGATAATTAATAACCCGGAAAGTTTATCTCTGCATGGATGGTCCACGTGCAAGCCCAATGTACCAAAAGAAAAAAATTAAAATAAAATATCTTCTAAAATATCAAATAGAAGAAATGAAAGGGGCAAATCAAATATGGTCATGAAGAGTATGAAACTCTGACTTTTGATTATGTTAGCGACTGAAACCGTTACAACTTTACGATCCTAGCGAGTACACTTTACAACATCATTCTAACAACAAACCTAAACCCTAAACCCACCCACCCTCTTAACATAAAACAAAGCCACCCTTTTACTCATCTCTGATCCCTTTAAGGAACTTTAACACTTGAAGCATGGTAGGCCTACCAGCAGGGTTATCAGAAAGGCATACACAAGCAATCTGCAGCATTTGAAGCATCATGTGCTTTGAATCGGCATTGAGTACAATTGGGTCAAGAACATCAGCAGCTTGCCCCTTCTTGATCTGTTGAGAAACCCAACCCACCAAATTCCCGCCTTCCTTGTCTTTAAAGTCAGGCCCTGTTGGCTCTTTCCCTGTCACCAATTCAAGCAGTATCACACCAAAACTATAGACATCTCCCTTTGTAGTGGACCTCCCACATTGTCCATACTCCGGTGGAATATACCCTAATGTTCCCGCAATATCAGTTGTAACATGAGTCTCACAGGCACTGATCAATCTTGCAAGTCCAAAGTCTGCAACTTTTGGCTCAAAGTCTTCATTGAGTAAGATGTTGCTGGCTTTAATGTCCCTGTGAATAATGTGAGGGATAAAGCCATGGTGGAGAAAAGCTATTCCACGTGCTGCACCCATTGCAATTTTGAAACGTCTGTCCCAATCAAGCACTTCAAGAGCTCCAATCCGATTCCTCAGCCAATGGTCTAGGCTCCCATTTACCATATATTCATAAACAAGGAGCTTCTCCTCACCAAAAGAGCAGTACCCAAGCAATGGAACCAGATTTTGGTGTTTTACCTTACCCAGGGTTTCCATTTCAGCCAAGAATTCTCGATGACCCTGGGTTTTATATTCACTTAGCTTCTTAACTGCAACTGTTCTCCCATTGGACAAAGTGGCCTTGTACACAGTTCCAAAGCCTCCATCACCAATTATGTTTGTCTTGCAGAAATTGTTGGTGGCTTCAAGAATATCTACCAAAGTTAACTTCAGAAGAGGCTGCTCAAACATGGCCAAATTGATGCTTAGAGGTTCCTTTGATCTGCTGCTACTGAGGAAATATAGATTATGATCCATGAAACTATTTAGCTTGCTTTCCTCAGTTTCTTCAGGATCATTTTGCCTGCTGCTTCTAGTAATCCATCTTATTAGAGCTAAAGCTACAGTAAGAATTATCAGAGCACTTCCAACCACAATAGCTGCAACTCCCCAGGCATTCAACAGTGCTGATTTATCAAATCTTTTGACCTGGCAATCCAAATTCATAATTCTTCCACATAATTTTTTGTTGCCAGCAAGTGATTTCTTTGACAGGTTCTGGCATATACCACTCCTGGGAATCGGCCCTTCCAACTTATTTTCTGCCAAACTCATATAAAACAGATTGATCAGGCTGCATATCTTCTCTGGGATCGGTCCAGAAAGCCTGTTACTTGAAACATCAAAATACTCCAGCTGCATCAGATTACCCAGGTCTGGAGGAATCTTCCCACTAAACAAATTTTCGTGAAGATCCAGATATGTCAAGTATGACAGATTTCCCAAAGCTTGGGGCAGTTCCCCATTAAAGAAATTGTTGCTCAAGTTCATAGTTTCGATCCTCCATGCCATGGAATTTGAGAACAACTTATCAACCTCACCAGAAAGCCTGTTTTTCTGAACATACAACCCTACAAGATTCTGCATGCTTGAAAGAGACGAAGGAAGCTCACCCTCAAGCTCGTTAGCGCTTAAATCCAAGTGGGTTAGCTCTCTCAAGTTGCCAAAGCTTACAGGTACAGCACCAGATAACTTATTACCAGTCAAATTCAGCTTTACCAAACTTCCCAAACGACCTAAGCTTCCCGGGATGGTGCTTGTGAGATGGTTATTCCCCAGATACAAGCCTTGAAGCTTGGGGGAATCACCAAACTCTGGAGGAATGGAACCAGTAAGCATATTCCCAGACAAATCCAAAGTTGTAAGATTTGTTAAGTGAGAGAGGGATCTTGGAATTCCCCCAGACAGCATGTTGTTGCTGATCAAGAGATCTACCAGAACCATGCAGTCTCCCAAATCTTCGGGTATTGTGCCAGACAATCTATTGTAGGACAGATCAAATACTCCAACATGTTGAACAAAGCTCAAATCAGGGATGGTAACCTGCCGAAAATACAAAGATGGTTTTGAAGGAATTGACCCAGATAGATTATTGTGAGAAAGTACCAAACATTGTATCTGAGACAGGTCTGCAAGCTCCTCTGGGATAGAGCCCTTGAGATAGTTGGTTCCCAAGTCCAATGTCGTAAGTGCCGTGCACTGGCCAAGCTCGGTCGGAATACTCCCTTCAAGAAGATTTGAATTCAAGTTGAGGACGGAAAGACTACTGAGATTTCCAATCTCAGTAGGTATAGTCCCTGTCAACCGATTGTTACTGAGAACTAGCCTTTGCAACACTGCTGCACTGCCAATCTCCTTTGAGATAGAACCCGTCAACAGATTATTGGCAGCGGAGAATTCCATCAGATTGAATGACTTCCACAGACTGTTAGGTATCGTACCCGTGAAGTTGTTTGAATCAAGGTCCAGCAGCATTAGAGGAAGCTCTGAAAGGTAGTCTGGTATTGATCCAACAATCTGATTATTGACCAAAACCAACTGGGTGAGGTTCCTACACCTCACAAAAGTCTTCTCAATCGTTCCTGAGAGGAAATTGCTATCCAAATCAATCTCCAAAAGTGGGACAGCATTACAGAGCTCTTCTGGAATTGGACCCGTCAACAAATTGTTGCTCAAGCTAAGGTGCTGAAGCATGGAGCAATTCCCAATCTCAGGTGGGATATACCCGGAAAAGAGATTGCTCGAAAGTAAAATGGATTCAACCTGTTTCCAGTTTCCAAGCCAAAGAGGCAATGGCCCGGAAAGCTGGTTCTTTTCGGCAGAAAATGTCAAGATGGGCAGCTCAGAAAGCTCCTCCGGCAACGACCCAGAAAGCGAATTGAAGGAAAGCATAAGTGTCTTTAGATTTCTACAGTTTCCCAGCTCGGCAGGGACAGAACCATTAAGCTCAGAAAAGACTAAATTTAATATACCCAACTTGTGCAACTTCCCAATGGCTTTCGGTATCGAACACCTCAATGGATTGTATGAAAGATCAAGTTTACTCAATGACTCCAACTTAGATAACTCTTCAGGCAATGGCCCTGTTATGGAACAGGAAGGAGAAAAGAAATTCTCCAGCCGTGAAAGGTCACCAATTTCACGAGGCAATGGACCAGAAAAATGGTTAATGCCAATGTAGAGGGCAGTCAGATTCTTCAAGCTACCAATTTCAGGTGGGATAGGACCAGAGAATGAATTGTTTGATATGTCCAAGGAAGCTAAAGAATGGAGCTTTAAAAATAGAGTTAATGGTAGAGAACCTGAGAGAAGGTTGTTTCCAAGGTCCAAGAACATAAGACGGGTCAAGTTCCCAATCTGGGGGGGAACATTTCCGCTGAGACCATTGCTGGAGAGGTCCAGGGTCTGAAGCTGACCCAAATTTCCAATTTCTGGTGGTATTTTTCCGCTGAAACGGTTGGTGCCGAGTTTGAGGGTTTCAAGCTGAGTCAACTCACTCAGTTGTGCTGGTATTTCACCATGGAACTGGTTGTCGCCGAAACAGAGCTGCCTTAAGCGTTTGAGGTTGAGAATCTGAGGTGGGATTTGGCCATAGAGGAGGTTGGAGGAGAGGTCAAGGACGGTGAGGTTAGGGAGAGAGAAGAGAGAGGGCGGGAGTGGGCCTTTGAGGGACAGAGTTGGGAGGGCGAGCGAGGTGACTCGGCCGAGTTGGCAAGAGACGCCGACCCAGTTGCAGTGTGGGGTGGATGGGTTCCAAGAAGAGAGAACTTCTGGATTTTCAAGTGAAGCTTTGAAGGAAAGGAGGGTTTCTTTTTCAGGGTGTTGTTCATGTGGGTCTACAATGGCGGTGCTGAGTTGGAAACAGAGCTCAAACCCTACGAGCATGAAAAAGAGAGTCTTGGTCGAAACCATAACTGAAACAAACGGGGAGAGAGAGAGAGAGAGAGTGAACCAGAAAGAGAGGGTCTAAAGCTGTTTGCAAAGAAAGAAACAAAGACAGAGAGAAACCTCTAATGAGTACGAGATAAGAGGAGATGAAGAAGCTTGAACGCCATAGCTTTCATTTTCAAAGAGTACGAGAGCGAGACTGTGGCAATGCCCATAACATTATTTAATTCTTCAGAGAAGGGCACGTAGCTCACGTGACTTCTACTCTCTTAACAGAAATTCTATTTTCTTTGCACAGAAACCCCTGTTTGACCCAAAGTATTTCTTTCTCGAATTAATCTTTTGGCCCCAAAACTATTTGTATTATGAAATGTAGACCTATCTAGCAGCACTCGGCAGAATTAGGATGCAGATCCCAGTGTCCTAGTTTTAGCTACTTCATAAAATCCGGCGCTTGTCGCTTTTTTCCTTTTCTTAACATTTTTCAAGTTTGTACTGTTTCGGAAAATAAGGGCTTTGTTTTATTTGCTTGTCACTCTCTTTTGCTTATTCTAATATTTATGATGGAATGAATGAATTGTTTTTGTAGGTGTGGCTTTGTTGGTGGGTTTAGCTGCTTTAGCACTCTGTATGGATGTAGTTTACAGGCTTCATAAGAATAAGATTCGTATGACTTTTTTTTAGTTGGATTATTATTTTCGTAATTGTTATGGTATATAATATGGTAATGCAATACATAACTTCATGCATGTTGTTTTTTATTTCATTTGTTTTAACAGTTTAATAATAATTAGGTACAGAGACAAGAATCGAATGTCATTGCAAGCATTGAAATTTTTTAGTTTTAGTGGGTACGTGGGTTTAATTTTATATTAGTTTTTGTTTATCTTTCCGTGGGGCAAATTCACAAATGTTTACTAATGTGTGGGGCCCACAAGATTTGGGTTAGAAATGTGAATAAATGAAATAGAGGAGTAAGAATGGAAAAGTGAGTTATGTGAACGTCCTTTTCTACTCCAAAGAAAAAGGGCTTTCTGCTCAACGCCAAAAGGAGCATCAGAAGAGAAAAATGTGACTGAGAGAGTCTGAAATTTGATTTTTTTTATTTGAAAAAGCCATTGAATCGAAACGAATAGCAACAAGTTGTGTTATTGGAAAGCCCAGAATCACTTTCTATGTTAGAGGAACAGCAAATGCAAATTGTCTATATTAAAGAGAGTGAGTGCCAAAATGCATTAGGAAACATTTTCTCTTTTAATCATGCAACTTATTTTGACAAATTTTTGGAAAACAAGCACAAATTTTGCTGCTTAACAAACCATTAAACCCACCAAAAACAAGTTTTCTACAACATTTACATTTGCATGATCAGACAGTCCAAGATTGAGATTTGGGCCCGGAATCTCTCAAGTGAACTGACAAAAAACCCTCGAGAGTCGAGAGTGACGGAGCCGGGAGTTTTGGGCATTTAATAGCAAATACCAACTCTGCAGCCTGCAACGTAGCAATGTGAATTGACATTTGACAGTGGTTTTGAGGTGGGAGCGTGGTTGTTTTCGTCATTATGATATAAATATAATCTTTTTGTTTTTTTTGCACTTGGGATGTGGATAGGAAATTGATGAGACATGAAGTAGGGGCCTGGGCCTGGGCCTCAGCCCTACCTGTCCCTTCTTAGCAAGCAAGCCTAGAACTGAAATTTTATCTTGTCCTTTTATTTTCATCAATCAATTCAAAACAAAAACAATTATTTTTATTTTCAATTTAAGATTTATACTTGATGAAATATAAATTTAAAAAAATGGAAATAAAACTTGTTCGTTGTTTCTCTGGAAAGCTGTTATTGGCAGGAAAGCTTTATACATTGAAGGTACATTTGGGTTGTCTTTATTAAGCCATTTGTTCTGCATGAAAATAATTGCAAAAGCAAGATTGTTATTGAGCTGTACTGTAGTGTCAGCCTAATATCAGTTGCTGGTGGCCCCAACGGATTGCAAGCCAAAAGATTCAGACATAAAGATCATCATATGCTCATTGCAGATTTTTCTGCTGCAAGCCAATATACTTTTTAGCAACAAAATTTAAAATTTCTACTAAATACATGAGTAGAAATTATTTGTATTTGATGGTTGAGTGTAAAACAGTAGTAGTAGTAACTATTGCTCGTTGAGTGTAAAGTGTAATAAACAGTACGTGGTAATTAATTCTTTACCCAATAAACAGTGGTAATTATTTGCAGCAGGGAGATGAGAAGCACATTATTACATCACAATCTCTTGCATGAAAATTCAAACCCTGCAAGCAATTGCAGTGGTGGTGGGTCGGTTTCTTAGCAAAGTAAACAAACTAGATAGCCATTAATAGCTGCGAAGTTTTTGGGATGCGGACCAAGTTGAGTGAGAGTGATACGTGCACGCTTTGAGATAGAAGAAACAAAGATGATTACTTTATATCATTAATACTTTATTTTTGGGAAATTATATTTTAATTCAGAGTAAGGTTTTTGGTGGGGCTTTTGAAGTCCGTGAAAATAATAATACCCAAAATGGAAGATTGAGAAAGATTTTTGAGGTGACTTTTGCGTGAGTAAAGTAAAAGTTGGTGAATCAAATTTACTGCATGCACTGACCGACTGATCTCTCTCAATCTCTCATAGTCTCTGAGATAGAAATAGAATCGGTGGGTGGCATCGGCCATACTTTTAAGTGCAACCCACTCACTGCCACTGCCAAGTCATACGTATGTGAGACAATCCCAGATTCCTTCTATTTTATGCGTGCTCATACATTTTCATCTCAGAGCTTTGTGTTTTGGTTGACAATTACAACACATACGTCTTTAAATTCATATCATGAACTAAATACCTACTCTACTATACTCTCTGTATTGTTTATTGCCACATTTTCCAAAACAAAACCTTAAGCAAAAGGATTCACTATTGGGTTTGGAAATGTTGAGATGAGTAGTATAAATATTGGGCTCTGCCTAGGGTGTCCTAATTATTAGTGCGCTAATGGTACCCTAATGACATAGAAATTTCTATGTCATTAGAGTATTTTTCTGTTTATATTACATAATGGTCAATTATGTCTGTGCCCTTTCCATTTTTGTAGTTAGTTTATGTATTGATTCAACGATATTGCGCTTCATTCATAGGAGGTTTAATTTCCCTCTTCTTCTTCAAGCTTGCAATTTTTTCGTCATTGTTTCTCTGTTTGTTGGTTTCATCTTTTCTCAATACATAGGATTAGGGCACAAAATCTTTTCCCACAAATATTATGGTCACTGAATGAATAATCTAGTTTACCATTTTTAACTATTTCATTGGAAAATAAACAACTTCACTAATTAAGCAGAAAGTAGAATAGAACGATATGAACATTTGGATTGAAGAACATTGGCTCTGGTGGGCTTAAACATAATGAATAGAATACCAAAGCATATGCCTGTTACGTAGTCCAAATGGCATAACAAGAGCAGGCCTATAGTAACATGAAGACTGACTGGGCCAAGAAAGTATGCGGTATATATGGGCCGGCTCAAAAGACTTATGTCAAGTCCGTCTTGGGCTTTGTTGAGTTGAGTCCATGCTTTGCTCTTGCGAAATTAATTTAAATTATTGCACGGAACAAAAGGAGACAACAAATTAATCAATCAAAAGCTGAAATTCGATCTATTATATTCTATTATCTTCTATTCCCTATTTCCATAACAGCTGCCATTCATGAACGTCCAAAAAAGTGACACGTGCCCAATTTGACTTGTGACTGGAAAAGTGAAGCTCGTAAAAGGAGTGGAATTGTGGAAACGTGTCAAATGTGAGATAAAAGAAGACAGAGACTTTTTGGCCAAAAAAAAAAANACTTTTTGGCCAAAAAAAAAAAGAAGAAGACAGAGACTTTGCCTGAATTTATGCTGATGATTGGGTATGGAATTGTGAGTATGATGATGAGTATGACAGTCAAAGGAATAATAGAGGAAAATGAAAAGCTTCCTTAATATCTGCTGAACTTGCACACCTACCTACCGTTGGCTGCCGTAGATTCTTCGTAGATATCTGGCTATGGTTTTATTTTATTTTATTTTTGGCCTTTTGGTCATTTATTTCGAAGTTGATATTCACTGGATGCGATGAGGATGTAGTGGGAATAAAGTTGTTCCGCTCATCATGTGATAATTTTACTAATATTATATTTTTGTATCACCTTTTTAATATAAATAAGATCCACTCCACCAATACAATTAATTACGTATATCTCACCTCTATTAATTGTAGACCTATGATTGATCACACAACTTTAATCAATGATGATAACCCTAATGAAACAACATCAAGATATTGTAGTAGCTCGGTTGCATGCAACCACTGCAAATGGCTGGAATGGTATGTTTCTGCTAGTTCTTGCTCTTGCAAAAGGTTGAAACAAGTACGAAGTCCATATACAAATTAAGCATTATGGTTTCTGACTGATTTTGGTTCCTGTGAGGCATTTAGGACATAATATATGTTGTGTCTCTTACTCTCTTCCTTATATTAAATTGAAAACACGTACTAATTCCGAGCTTGTTGATGAGATAACTTTTTCCTTTCTAATGTTAGAAACATTGTGCATGCAGAAAATGAAGCACCTTAATTAGCTGAAAAGCTGAATTCCCATTTGCTCAAGATATTGTATTAAAGTAGCAAAAAGTTAAATATTCTCGATTCTTATTAACCAGTAAGGCAATGACATTAGATTCTACAAAAGAAGTCGATGCAATACAATAATTAGACAAGTATTTTATGCTAGCTTTAATTTCAGAGGGATCTCTTAATTAGCACTAAATTAAAGTCAGCAAATAACTTCTCTCTAGTGGCTTCTTACCACACTTGATATAACATGTCCTTTCCCCAAAATAGAAAAGTTCTTGATTCGATCTTGAATAGTAATATGTTTATTAATTGTCCTAATTCGCTTTCTTGTGCCTATATAAGCCAGCATATATCATATATGTTTTGCACCAACACTACCACAAAGCGGTACACATCTTTCAGTAGTCTCTTTTTCAGTAATAGCTAGCTTGGTAATCAATTTAGTTTTGATGTCAAGGACGATGGAGCCACTAACTCTTGGAAGAGTGAAAGGAGAGGTGGTGGACATCTTCACCCCAAGTGTGAAAATGAATGTAATTTACAATCCCAACAGACAGGTTGCCAATGGCCATGAGCTCATGCCTTCTGTAATTGCTGCTAAACCTCGAGTTGAGATCGGTGGTGAAGATTTGAGGGCTGCTTATACATTAGTAAGTTTCACCATTATTAATGCTAGTTAATTATAATCGACATACTTCTTAATTTGCTCCATTAATTTATAATGTTAACCATTAACTATGTGTTTTTTTTGCTGTGGCTGTCAACTTTCGAAGATTATGACAGACCCAGATTTTCCGAGCCCGAGTGACCCACACTTAAGAGAACATATCCATTGGTAATTGGTAACTCATAGCTAGCTAGTTTCAGTTCATCTATAATTTCGTACCTTAATAAGTAGTTTGTTTCAATTTTACTATCACTAATACAGTTAATGATGAACAAATAATATTAATTTCAGGATGGTCACAGACATTCCTGGTACCACTGATGCGTCCTTTGGTAAGTTTCTATAACTGTAAAGTCTATAATCGATAACTTGCAAATATGTCATTGCCGACATTAATTAATCATAGGACAAGATTAGCTAGGGTTAAGTTGGTCTTCATTGATTAATTAACAGGGAGAGAAATTGTGGAGTATGAAAGTCCAAAGCCAATTGTGGGGATTCACAGGTACGTGTTTGTGTTATTCAAGCAGAGAGGAAGACAAACAGTGAGAGGTCCAGCTTTCAGAGACAATTTCAATACCAGAACATTTTCACAGCAGAATGGTCTTGGCCTGCCTGTGGCTGCTGTCTACTTCAATGCACAAAGAGAAACTGCTGCTAGATCAAGAAGATGATGAATTAATATTAATTCATCACTAATTAATTAATTAGAATAAACAAAGAACATTAAAATGCATGGACCATAGATTAATGAAGAAGAATAAAGTATTAGTTGTACTTGGTTCATCATCCACAGGTACTGTGTCCTGTTATGTAGGTAATTAACTGTTTTTGTGTGTACTTGTGTACTAGGATTTGGGACGGCCAGAGCCAGTGCTGTTGGTGGCCTAGCTAGCTTTTTTCACTTTTTGCTTTGCTGATTGGTGTTTTGGATACGATCATAGCTACGTATCCAATTCTTCATTCTCAATGTCATGGGGTCCCCCCCACCCCCATTGTCCTCATTATTATTCTTATTATTATATTTCAATGCTAAAACAGTTCCACATCACATCTATACTCACTACATGATATAAAATAGGATTACAAATTTACAAGTGATGAGCAAACTTGTTTCTCATCTCAAAAAACACAAAAAAGAATTCTTCTCAATAGTTAGTTGGTCCCACCTGACTGCATCTTATTGTGACCATTTTTGGGTTTGGGCCTTAAAAGAGCAAAAAATCAACTTTTGAAGATTTTCGCCTTCAAGAGTAGCATGCTGAAGTGATATAATGTTATCAAATTTAGAGACTACACATCCAAAGAAAAATACAAAATAACGATGAAAACAAGTAACCATATGAAATGTAGAAGCTTAATATAACCAAGTAACAGGAGGAAATCAATTTATTTTGATGCGAATCATGTCAACCTGTCATAGTACGTACCAAAAATAAAACAAAGGAAATGCTGGGACGGCATCAGCACAGCACTAGTCTATGTCGATGTAAATTCGTATGGGATCTAAAATTGGTACGGACCAACAGCCAAACAACCAATTGTCTTCCTTATCCCAGGAATATTATTTTCCACCTTATTACATAAAATCACTATAAACATATTTTATAACCACTTACAAAATCTCATATTTTCATCTCACAAGCAAACCAAACCACTCTGGCGAACTTAAATAGGTAAAAATAGAGTGAATAAATTTTCTTTCTTTGTTCACATTCCATTACAACCAATGTTTCCCAACATGCAAATTTTACAGCCGCTGTAAATACCATAGGAGCGATATCAAAAGGGAGTAGCAGCCTAGCAGGATGTGATGCCAGACCCAAATTAATCCACCATGTAGCCAGCCGAACAAAAACCGGAAGCAAACACGGATTTGCAGAATTTGTGCCAGAAGGATCAAACATACGTTTTCTGACAACATTAACAATTTTGCTGTGAATAAAAAAAAATTCCTTTTGACAGCCACATGAGAAGGTACCATCATCACCAAACTGGTTAAGTATTTATTTCGGCATTGCACTGATGCTCTCTGCTGCAGCTTCTTCTGCTCCAAAACATGCTTGAACAGCTTGTTTTTTCAAGTCTCGGCCCTTCCATTTTATCCTGGTCTGTTGATGCAGGTTGCGAGCTACGAGCTAATTCATCTCGGCTTTCCTCCTCCTGGGATTCAAATGGTGGGCATGGACCATCATTGCACGTGCACAAAGGCATTGTGACAGAAGGAAATGGGCTACAGGTGACTGGGCAGAGTAGCTCTGAAGAAACTGAAGCCACACGGTTCTTCCGGATCTCTGGTGCACAAGCTGGAGATTCACGGTATGGGTCACGAGGGTGAAGCATACATGGGGTACAAAGGCCGAGCGACATGTGTGGTTTATTTTCCTTCGTTGGGGAACCAGGCAATTTGACAAAGGAGATGATTGCATGTCTACAAAAAGGGCATGGAATGGACCCAGGTGGCCCCACCGTTTCCGAAGGGATGTTGCTTGTTGAGCAAAGATAGAGTGCGCATCTTACGCAAAGCTCATGCCTACATCCTGAAAGTACCAAGTAAATAGAGGATGAGCATAATCTAGTAAATATGGTAGCATAATTTCTATAATCTGGACACTTCTAAACAATGGTTTAAATTGTGATAATGGAACAATTCAGTAGTAAGTTTACAAGTCTCAAAAATTAATCCAAGAGACGTGCTGTATTTATATGATGAAGTGTCACTGAATACCTACTTTTATGCCTATAATTATAAAAATTATTAGATTGTCAGTATTTAAGACTCCTTCGTGCATAAGAGGTCAAGAAATTGTTTTCTTTCCCCTTATCCCATTGATAGAATGAAGTGGCTAGCCAACTATAATTTCATTGATAATTAACTTACCCTCTTGAGAAAATAAAGATACAATTGGATATTTAGACAGTAGTAGAAAGAAATACACAGATCCAATGTGGATCTAGATTCTATATCAGAATTTATTATCATAGTAACTGCAGAGGGCTCTCACTCCAGACAAATGAACTGAATGGAAGTCCTCATAACACTTCTACGCATCTCATAAAGGATTATTAAGCTTCTACAAAAGTTATAAGACTAGCTAATAATCTGAGTATTCAGCTATACTATGGCAAAAGGTAATATGGAAAGTATCAGGAAAACATAGAAAACATGACTAAGACATGTAAATAACCATAAATAAAAAAAGCATAGATGGCACAAACCTTCTGCAGCTACAGAACATGCTCTTTCCAGGCAGACAGCACAAATATCAGTGTCGTCAGACGAGGTTGTCACAGACTTAAATCCACACTCTCTGCAGTACAATCCAAGGACTTGAGTCTATATGGCAAAATTAATATACTTGAGAAATTTGATACCATTCGCATCAATGAGCTTCCTTAGTTGAAAAGTTACCTTGCTATGTTCAGTATGCTCATGAGAGGCAAGGATAGATAATTAGAAAGAGAGAATGCTGGTATTATTGAATCAGAATTCGTTGCTAGCAGTGGTTCAAGCCAGTGGCGCCCCCACATTCTGGCAACATCAACAGGAAGCCACCTAAAAGAGTATTATACACATTAGTCATGTCATTAGTAACTCAATAAGAATTGTGAATATCAGAAGACCCATACCCATTGCAATTTAAAGTTGTCTTACTGGCACCTCTTGCAAGAAGAATCTGCAGAAATATGGAAACCATCTTTTTAAATTCAAGAGACTGTTTAGAAGCCATCACAACTTATATAACTCTTACCTGACAGCATTTTAAGTTACCCCCACAAGCAGCATAGTGCAATGGAGAACTTCCAGCTCCTACAAGAATAAACTCACTTCAGTTTGAAGCAGGATCAGAAAGCAGCATTCCATCAGCTAATTTAGTATTACTAAACAGCAATCAAACCTATCAAATCCATGGATGTTCCGTAATGGAATGTCACAGCCAACACATTCGCATGAAGATCAAGTAGGAGCTGTACACAGTCAAAATACCCATTCAATGCAGCCATATGAAGAGCAGTGATACCACAATCTGCTGCCTTGTTTACAAACTTGGACAGAGCACTGCACTGGAATGGAATGAATAAATAACAAGAAAGAGATGCATAATCAAATGACTCTGTAGAATCTACAGTCATGAAAGGTCCAAAACTGTAAACATAACCTACTTGATAATGGTTTGTTTGACAACTAAATAACATATACATATCTCAGTGAAAATCCCTTCAGCAAGAATTTACATGCGCTATTTGGTTTGCACCTATTTACTTAGTACACAGATTATTCCATGCTGACAAGGAATGTAGTGATTACCTATTCGAATCCCTAGAAATAAAAAGTAATCCTATTTCATTACCCTTTTTCCATTTGTGTCCAATCTTGGAAGAATTTACATGTATGATGAATCTGCTTAACAAAGAAAACTGAAGCTACCCACATACCTCTGCTCTTTTTTGCTCGTGGCATTTGCGCCATCACTTGTGTAGCTATCTATCTGATTATTCAAAGTTTCATAAGGAACACTTGGAACAAAGTCAGCCACAACAAGTCTTATACATCTTACATGCCCATTTACAGCAGCAAAATGAAGAGCCGTCCTGCCAGTAAGATAGTCTGCTCTTGTAACCTAGTATCAAGAAGAAAATATGATTAAAAATGATAACGAATCAATTTTCTTTTCTTAGTGGAAAAAGGACTAGAAGATGTCAAAACATAATTTCTATATCTGGCTTCACTAGGAAAGATTCATGACCCAAATGTTAAAGCCAAGTTAAAAGGCTTGCAGCTTTACAGGGCCCATCTGGACAAGGTTTAAATTGCATAAGTAAAATAGTGAAACAAAAGAACCAAACTTAGTGACTCACGTTGCATTTGAAGAGCAGGAGGGTTTGCACAACTTCCCAATGTCCATATCTACATGCTTGCATCAATGCTGTCTTTAAACACAGAAATCAAATAACATACTCAACATTTAGTTTCAAACTCAGAACACAATTGTGTTGCACATAAAGGAAAAGAGTGCATCTGTGTTGTTTTTTTCAATGCAGTTTTGTTGGAACGAAAGAAAAAGGTTATACTCACAAAGTTTGAAAATCTATAATTAGAAGGGAATCCTTTTGTGACCTTGTCAGATTTAAAAAGGAAACTAATTCAAGCCCATCATGAGCTTCCATCTTCAATTCCCGGGTCCCAATTTATACAATAACACATACCAACCACGAATCTTTCTAATCAAATCAATACCCATATCCCAAAATTGAACCGAATAGAGATTCAAACACACAAATATAAAAACTATATGATCAACAAAACAGAACTTAGATGAGAAAAGCAACATCTGTCATACCTGCCCACAGTAATTCCTGGAATTGACATCAGCTCCATTTTCAAGCAACAAAGAAACAATCTAGAACAAACCCAAAAATGAAAAGAAAATCTAAAAATCTGATAGCGGATAAAAAACGATCATCAGCAGCTAGAATAAATTGAGAAAAAAAGAAACCCAGAAAAATAAGGTTAAAAGGAAAAGGGCAAGGACCTCGTTATGGCCTTTAGCGGCGGCGAAATGGAGAGGGGAGTTGAGGCCGCCAAAGGTGGAGTATTTGGCAAGGAAAGGATTGCAATCCAAAAGCATCCTTGCCTCTATTACATCTCCATCTCTGGCGGCCGACACCAGTCTTTCTCCGGAGGCAGAGCACCCAAATGAATTGCCCATTTCCCTCTCTCTCTCTCTCTCTCTCCCTCTGGGTCTGTGTGTGTGTGTGTGTCTCTCTCTCTATATGTGAAATGTGAAATTGGGAAAGGATAATTTAGGTCAACCGTCGTGGAAGATGACTCAAAAGCAGAGCTAAAATAAGTATACAATCAACAATGGGATGGAAAAATGGAGGATTTTAGATTTGGTTTTGTGAAACATGAGCTTCTGATGGATGATGACGTGGCAGCTCCCTTTCCTCCGTGAGATGGATTTGACTTTGTGTACGACTCCCTGTGTTTGGAAATTGGAGGGGGTGGCACCGTGTTTTGCTTCTGCTTTCGCTTCTTCCTTTGGTTTTCAGGGTGAAGATAGCGGAAAGCTCATTTTATGATTTTATCTCTACTCAAATTATATTCGTACCAATTATATGCATTAATAACTCTCATTTGTCAATAACATATGTGAGTTTTTTGTGTAGAATTATATTAGTGTAATCACTCACTATCAAATTATTATTTTTAATCTGAAAGTAAGTATATTGGAATTTTAAATTTTTCTATCATTGATAAATATTAGTTGGTTAATTAATTCACTTGCCACCAAATTAAATATATATATCCTCTACCTCTTGGCATTTTTCATAATTTGTTATTTTCTTTCAAATGTGAGTTTACTCATCCCACCAACCCCATTACCTTCAAACTACCCCTACTACCAATTAGGATCGAACATTTTTTCTATTTACTAATAGACATGGTCGCCGGATGTTGCACCCAAATGGGATTGGTAGTAGCACTGCGTAAGTGCCATGGCCAATGCATATGGTTTTATTTAATGGAGGAATAAAATTGTAATTACAATCATCGGATTGGGAGTGACATACTGACATTAAACCCACTCTAAATGCTTAACAAGAAGTCAAGAAAAGTTGAAATAGCATTATGGCAAGTTAATCTTACGTTCTTACACAATTAGTAAGGTGATAGCATTTGCAAACAGTAACTAAACTCTCACATTCAGAGTCAGAGAAGAGCCTTTCGCATTTACTCATCAAAAGAAATAAAAGACAATTAAGAGGCTAAACAGATTAGGTGGTCCGCGGATCATGATAACTCTGTGTGCAGGTGCAGACTGCAGAGCACGACCAAAAAGAGAGTTTTTTTACCAGAAAAAGAGAAAGTGGTATGCACATTGTGACAAGTTGATGTCTTTTTCAGAAACCGACCTGTGGGTGATGAAGTTTCACTAAATCAAGTAAGATCGGATGGTTGAGTAAGTAGGATTGCTTTCACGTGAAAAGGGTGTGAGTATTCGTATGTAAGATTTTCAAAATTAAAGACCTCAGGCTGTACGCAAGGAATTAGGTGAGGTTTGGTGGGCCTGTGGGCCATGGTTTGGAAAACTAACTCACTAACCCAATCATTCACGAAGATTCCTCTTCCAAACTCCATTTTCCTTGCTAAGTATCTAAGATTCTTTTTCGTTTTGGTATTGGGGCGGGCCGAAGCCCAATAAGCAACAAAGATTACGTATGGGATAGCCCGATCTTTTTTTCTTTTTTTAACCTTTTGTGAAGAAACTAGATTATTGTTCTCTTTCACTAAAGTATTTTATATCATTTATACAAGCTTTACAGCCTTTACTAATATATAAATACAAATGCAGGTCATCAAATATTTAAATTTAATGATTACGATGATTAGTACGGACTCTTCTCGTAACACAGTTTTAGAAAATAATTGGGTTTACTTTCATTACGTGAAACAAGTAAAGAACAATTGTTCATCCTAAGAGAATAAAACTTTCAAACAGTAGTTCATCATAAATTACAAGAAAGTCACATTAGATTTCACTAGTCATCAGTTCACAAAATAATGAAAAATAATAATATAGATATGTAAATATATAAAGAAATAAAGAAAATCCCATGTCTAAACTTGAATTTGTTTGTAAACATTAAAAAATCAAAGACTAGTATTTGATAATGTTAGGATCGATTAGATAGAATGGGAAAAACACA